>CAUYUJ010014160.1:584187-594149 GCA_963575745.1 Prorocentrum cordatum
AGTTGCGTTCCGGCGTTGGCGCGGCGTATATTCTTCGCTCGCAGTCGTCAGAAGCGGACGCGGAGCTGAACGCGAGCAGGCAAAATGTCGTTCTCGCCCAAGCGTCGTCCAGATTTCGCATGAATGCGGCGCGCCCGCTTTGGTACGGCGCATGTTTTGCTTTCACCAGTAGTACCGGAAACTCGGCCACCCTCAAGTGGTCTGAATGGAGTGCCCGCCGAAGTGTTGCGAGGCACTTCTCGAGAGTGCCGCTCCCGCCTGCGCGCGGCCCATGGTCCACCTTCGCCAAGTCGTCGGAAGCGGGGCCGCGCGCGCGCGCGAGTGAGCGCCTTCCGTTCTGCAGGCGGGAGCGCGCGCGAGTCCCTATGTCCAAGTTGGCCAGCATCGAATCTTCCTTGCGGGAGGGAAAGTGGCAGTGGCGGGGCCCCCCGATTCTTTCGAGCTGGAGAGCCAGACTCCCGCTCAGCTCCGTCGTAATTACTCCCCCCTCGCTCCTCTCTCGCCCATCCGTAGTTTCTCCATCCTCCGACTCCGCCCCTACTATTTCACCCACCCTTTTTATGTCTGCCGGTTCGTGCCCAATTTCGCACTCATTTTTCTATTCGCGCCAGTCTGTGTATTATTCCACCCACCTTTTCTACACCCACAGTGTGCGTATGCCTTCCAGTTTTTTCCCTCCGCTCGGGTGGCGCTGGCGCTCCTTCTTCCTCCTCCTCCTCCTGCTTCCTCCTTCGCCGCTCATCTCGACTTGTGCTGTGCACCACGTTGTGGCATTGCAGGCCGCGCCTGTGGCCATGCTCTCGTGCGCTCGCCAGCCGTCATGCGCTCCTCTGTCTCACGCTGTGGCGCAGCTTTGCCGTTGTGGTATGCAGCGATCGAGGGTGAGGTCTTCGTGGTGGATGAGTTTCGCTAAGGGGGAAAAAATGATCCACGCCCACGCGATCGGAGGTTACGGCCTACTGCGCCCTGCCCAAAAGGGCACGGGTACTTCGGTGCCCGGCACACGCGCCGCTCCGCTCCCTCCTCTCCCTTCTCCTCACCTCCTCAGCCTCCCCCTCCCCCTCCGCATTAACTTTTCATGTATTCGCCTCGCAGCCCCATAATGCATGCTCATATCTTCCGTGCGCCCGAGATACAGGAGGCCATGGCCTCCCCCACCAGGTCCTTGTCAGGCCCGGGCGCCTGTCCGCAGTGACTGGTGGTGGTTCGCTCGTTCGCTCGTTCCTCACCTGAGCCTCCTTTTTCCTTCGCTTGTCTTAAGTCGGGCGTGTCCTCCTACAGGAGGAATGTTCAAAAGTAGTCAAAACATAGCCTGGGGATGATTTTTTGACCACTTTTGCTTATTTTGTTTGAACAGTTATTGACTACTTTTTATTTTTCGCCCAAGTCCCCGCTGTAGGGGGACAGGCCCGACCTAACGCTTGTCACGGATCATCTTCGTCCAGTCACCTTGGGAGGGCCTCGCCATCCCTCGGGTGCACGCTGCAAGGCTCCCCCGCTCTGCTGACACCCAGTCCAGTCAAAGAGTCCGCTTTCCCCCCCCCCGAGATCCGCCGCTGCGACAGAGTTGCGACATTGCAGAAAAGCACGACCAGAGCCCTATGTAGACCCCATCTTTCTGCAGCTTTTTTCGAGCGGGATCGCTCTGGGCTGGCCCTGGGGCACCCAGCGAGGAAACGCCCTGCGTGAAGAAACCACAACGCCCGGATCTCAGGGCCCTCCCCTCCTCCGACCTCGCTCCTCCTTCCCCCCATCCAGTGGGGCGCTCTGCCTCCCCTAACCCCGGATCCGCCGTGCTTTGGGCGATATCGCAAGTAGGGGGGAAAGTTCGGCCCTACTTTGTAAGCTCCTTGGATGTCGATTTCCGCGCAACTTTGCCGTGCTTGTTCCTCCTCACTCTTGCGCACAGGACCGCCCTGCTCTTCCGAGGCAGAGAATCTCCGCCCTGCCTGCTCGCATCGATTGGGGTGCATCTCTGGCACAGTTGCGCGTCGGAAAGTCAACCAAGGTAGGGCGGATCCAGAGTCAGGATGAAGTTGGGCACGTCCCTCTACAGGAGGAATATGCAAATATAGTTAAAAATAGTACGGCGGCGTTTTTCCCATTATTACCTAACAGCTTTTTGCTGATAGGTTTCTAGTGGTGTCAAAAGAGAGCATCTTGAGGCCCCAGGGGGGTCTGGGCAAAACCGGACAAGGAACCGAACGGATCCGCCAGCCCCAGGAATCCTTAGGAATTTTTAGGAATCCTTAGGAATCCATTCCCAGAACACCATTCCCAGGCCCATTTTGAATGCCTGGAGCCAACTGTAGGCCACTTCGTGTTCTTCGTGTTCCCAGAGCACCATTCCCAGGCCACATTTTGAATGCCCAGAGCCAACTGTAGGCTACTTCGTGTTCTTCGTGTTCCCAGAACACCATTCCCAGGCCACATTTTGAATGCCTGGAGCCAACTGTAGGCCACTTCGTGTTCTTCGTGTTCCCAGAACACCATTCCCAGGCCACATTTTGAATGCCCAGAGCCGACTGCAGGCCACTTCGTGTTCTTCGTGTTCCCAGAACATAATTCCCAGGCCACATTTTGAATGCCCGGAGCCAACTGTAGGCCACTTCGTGTTCTTCGTGTTCCCGGAACATCATTCCTGTACAATATGTTGATTGCCCGGAGCCAACTGTGGGCCACTTCGTGATCTTCGTGTTCCCAGAAAACCAGTCCTGTGCCATATTTTGAATGCCCGAGCTGAGGCAGGCTGAGGCCGAGGCAGGCTGAGGCTGAGGCTGAGGCACGCCGAGGCAGGCTGAGGCTGAGGCTGAGGCAGGCTGAGGCTGAGGCAGGCTGAGGCTGAGGCAGGCTGAGGCTGAGGCTGACGCAGGCTGAGGCCGAGGCAGGCTGAAGTTGAGGCTGAGGCAGGCTGAGGCTGAGGCAGGCTGAGACTGAGGCTGAGGCAGGCTGAGGCTGAGGCTGAGGCTGATGCAGGCTGAGGCTGAGAGGCTGACGCTAAGGCCGAGGCAGGCTGAGGATGAGGCTGAGGCCGAGGCACGCTGAGGCTGAGGCTGAGGCAAGCCGAGGCAGACTGAGGCTGAGGCTGAAGCTGAGGCAGGCTGAGGCTGAGGCTGTGGCTGAGGCTGAGGCAAGCTGCGGCTGAGGCAGGCTGAGGCTGAGGCTGAGGCTGATGCAGGCTGAGGCTGAGGAGGCTGAGGCTGAGGCTGAGGCAGGCTGAGGCTGAGGCTGAGGCCGAGGCAGGCTGAGGCTGAGGCCGAGGCAAGCCGAGGCAGGCTGAGGCTGAGGCTGATGCTGAGACAGGCTGAGGCTGAGACAAGCTGAGGCTGAGGCTGAGGCAGGCCGAGGCTGAGGCAAGCTGAGGCTGAGGCCGAGGCAGGCTCAGGAGGCTGAGGCAGGGTGAGGCTGAGGCAGGCTGAGACTGAGGCTGAGGCAGGCTGAGGCTGAGGCTGAGGCTGAAGCCGAGGCCGGCTGAGTCTGAGGCCGAGGCAGTGGCTGAGGCTGAGGCAAGCTGCGGCTGAGGCAGGCTGAGGCTGAGGCTGAGGCTGATGCAGGCTGAGGCTGAGGCTGAGGCTGAGGCTGAGGAGGCTGAGGCTGAGGCTGAGAGGCTGAGGCTGAGGCTGAGGCAGGCTGAGGCAGGCTGAGGCTGAGGCTGAGGCAAGCCGAGGCTGAGGCTGAAGCTGAGGCTGAGGCTGAGGCTGAGGCTGAGGCTGAGGCTGAGGGCTGAGGCTGAGGCTGAAGGCAGGCTGAGGCTGAGGCTGAGGCAGGCTGAGGCTGAGGCAGGTTGAGGCTGAGGCTGAGGCAGGCTGAGGCTGAGGCCGAGGCAGGCTGAGGCTGAGGCCGAGGCAAGCCGAGGCAGGCTGAGGCTGAGGCTGAGGCTGATGCTGAGACAGGCTGAGGCTGAGACAGGCTGAGGCTGAGGCCAAGGCAGGCGAATCCTTCGGAATCCTTAGGATTCCCTAGGAATCCTTAGGAATCCTTAGGAATCCCTAGGAATCTGGATTCCTCAGGATTCCTCAGGTTCCCTAAGGATTACTATGGATTCCTAAGGATGCCTAAGTATGCCTTAGGAATCCCCAGGAATCCTTAGGATTCCATTGGATCCTAAGGCCGTTGCCACTGCGACTGTCATTGCGAATGCGACTGCGACTGCGAGAACAGCATAATTCTACAACTGGATTCTCACCTGAATATTTAGGGGAATGCTTCCAGATATGCTTATACACATCGCTGTTAGGTTGCTTTGCCGGGATAATGTTTGACTATTTGGGGGCATTGTGTCTATTATTAGAAGTTTTCATTCCATGCTCTGCCTGTACAGCAGGAATATTCAAAGATAGTGAAAAATAGTACGGCTGCGTTTTTCCCATTATTTAATCGCTTCGCTCATTCCGCCGGCCCATACAGTCTCATGTCTGCCGTTTGCCCGAGGGCCTGGTGTCAATGCGGCGCTTTGGGGGTTCCTGGGGCCGCTTGGGGGACTCCTGGGGCGCTCGGGGGGGCATTTGGGGGGCCTCCTGGGGCCGCTTGGGGGACTCTTGGGGGCCTCCTGAGGGCCTCGTGGGGGCCTCTTGGGGCCTCTTAGGGGCCTCTTGGGGCCTCGTGGGGGCTTCTTAGGGCCGAGGGCTCGAAATGTTGTTTCGTGTTCCCTCTCTGGGGCCCCTTTGGGGGCGTTCTTGGGGCCCTCTTGGACCGTCTTGGAGGCTTCTTGGGCCGTCTTCGAGCCCTCTTGGGCCATCTTGGGGCCCTCTTGGGGGCCTCTTGGGCCCTCTTGGGGCGATCTTGGGGGCCTCTTGGGCCGTCTTGGGGCGTCGGGAAGCCGAAAAGGTGGAAGCTCCAAAATCTCTCAAAAACCTATGGAAAAACAATGATTTTTGCCTCCGGGGGCCCTATTGGGAGTGCTCTTGGAGGCCTCTTGGGGCGTCTGGGGGCTATCTTGGGCGTCTTGGAGCGATCTTGTGGCATGTCGGACCCCTCGTGTACCATCTTGGGGGCCTCTTGGGGGCCTCTTGGCCTTTCTTGGGGCTCTCGGGGACGTCTCGGAGCCCTGTTGGTGCGCTCATGGAGCGCTCCTGGAGCGCTCTGGGGGACTCCTCCCGGGACTCTCTCGGGACCTTGCCGGGGTACTTTCCGCCCGGGGACCCCCAGGGGCCGCCCCGCGCGCGCGAACTAGAGAATTGTTAACCAGTTACCGGAGATCTTAGCACGCCTCTGGCCCGTTGGGCCGGCGAATTCTTGACTATTTGGGGGCATTGTGTGTACTATTTTACATTTTCCTTTCATACTCTGCCTGTAGGAGGACATGCCCGACCTGAGAGCAGGGCCCTCACCCCGCCGCGGGAGGACTGGTGGCCGCCTCCGCGGCGGTGTGCTTCGACAGGAGAGTGCGCCGGCCGCGCCTGGCGGCCCTGGAGGCGGGCCGCCGCCGCAAGGAGGCCGAGGAGCGCCCAGAGGCGCCAAAGACCTCCCAGCGCAGGCCTCTCCGGGTGCCCGCTCAGAGGGTGGGCGCCACTTCGGGGGCGCCCCCGGGCAGGGCGGTGACCACACCCTGTGGTGAGTCGGTGGGGATATCGGGGTCACCGCACGGTTTTGGTACGCGGGTAGTTCTCCAAGGATGTCTCGGGCGACTGGGGCCTCCAGGGTCCCAAAACCGTGTGGTGACGGACCTTGCGGTGAGCTCTTTGCGGATTTCGAGGTCACCGCCGGGTGTCTGTCACCACACGGTTTTGGGACCCCCAAGCCATTGCCGCCAGGCGCAGAGAAGAGGGGCCTTGCGTTGCTTTCCTCTTCCCTATTGCCGCGTCGTTCGTTCCCCGCTCTGTGCCAGTGTCGTCGTCGTCGTCGTCGTCGTCGTCGTCGTCGTCGTCGTCGTCGTCGTCGTCGTCGTCGTCGTCGTCGTCGTCGTCAGCGTCGTCGTCGTCGTCGTCGTCGTCGTCAGCGTCGTCAGCGTCGTCAGCTTCGTCAGCGTCGTCAGCGTCGTCAGCGTCGTCAGCGTCGTCAGCGTCGTCAGCGTCGTCGTCATCGTCGTCGTCGTCGTCGTCCGAATATTGTGGGCAGGCGCGGGGCTATCCCTTGCGCGCTCGTCCTCTGCGCCCGCCTGTTCCCCACCAGATCCATCTCTCCATAGGTCACCGTATTTTTTGTTGGTCGGCGGCGCCTGGGATCCGAGCTGCGATCGAGCTGCCGCACGACGAGCCCAAGACCTCTGACGATCTGACTTTCTGTTGGGATCCCGGCGTTTTTCCGCGATGTCGGCCCTGGGGCGACCTCCTTGCGAGCCCGCTCTCCTGGGATTTTGCTGTGTTCCTGCTCGTGAACGCTTGTCACGTGTGCGGAGCTACACTGTCAATGGCGCGCTTCCCTGTGGCTTTGCTGTGTTCCTGCTCGCAACGCACACCGCCAGATGCCGCGGAGAGCTTGAGGGATCCAACCACCAAAAGGGCCATCCAAGAACGGGTCCAGAGCGAGCACCGATCTCCAGGGCAGTGGTCGGGACCTCTACGGGGGCCGCGGGCGGAGGCAGATCATCGATCGACGGACGTCGGGGAGCAGGCGTGGCAATAACGAAGGCGATCGTTTTCTTGTGCAGTGCTTTGCGGCTCGGCGCGGGCCCTCGCAGCCCCCCCTCCCTCTGGAGTAGATCTTGGCTGTTTTGGGGCGCCTGCTTCGAGCAGGTGGAGTCTCTCCCCCACAGGACGCGCTGCTGCAAACGGTGGCATGGAGCAGAGGTCCGGCGCCAGACCCCCCCCCTCCCTCCCTCCCCCCCCCCTTCCGCCCAATGCCGAAACGCCGATTAAGAAAGCGCTCACAAGGAGGCCTGAGGAGACCCCAGGAGGCTCCAGGAGGGCCTGCAGGACAGACCCTGTAGTAGGCTCCAGGAGGGCAAGGAGGGCACGTCAGAGGCGCCCTGGGAGGCCCCAGGGGCCTCTCCTCTGGGATGGCCTGGGAGGCACGGAGGGTCCAGGAAATGAGGCCCTGGCTGGGCGACAGAAGTACAGTGGAAACCCATGCCTAGAGACGCCCTGCCTGCCTCCAGGGTGCCTTGGGTTTCTTGGGTTTCGATGGTTGTGCTATGGAAAGCGTGACGGTCCAACACCAAAAATCGAGGGGCGTCCTGGGTCTCGGGGTTGGGTTTCTTGTGGAGGGTTTCTTGTGGTCGGGCCCCTACTGTGCTTTCGCAGTGGTGGAGGTCAATGCCCGCTTCTCAGATCCCCGACGTCCTGGCCTTTTTTCTGCGCGGGGCCCCCACAGAAGTCTCGACCCCTTCCTATGGGGCCCAGTCTCTCTCGCCCCTGGTTCGTTCTCGGACGGCTCGGAGGGCCCCCAGGACCGGAAGTGTCGGAACACCCCCGCGGTTATTTTTGTCCATCGCGTGGCACGTCTGGGGGCTGTCGCCCTCTGCCCGGCCTCTCCTCCCTCGCAGCTGGGCGCAAGCAGTAAGTTTCGCCCCAGCTGCTGGAGCGCGCGAGCGGCTTGCCTCTGCCCCTGCCGCCACGGAAAGAAGGGTCTGGGCCTCCCCCCAAAAAAGACCGACTCCCGGATCTGTCCTTGGGGTGCGCTCGGGTCAGAATTTCGAGGCAGGCCCAGCCGCGGCAGCGCGGCAGCTGGGGCGCCGCCCCAGGGTGCCCCCAAAGGGCACTCGAATGCCCAGCAAAGACTTCGATCTTCCTGCAGACCAGACGTTGCGAAAAACTGCGGCGCCGCGAAGAATCACGACTGGAGCCCTGTAGACCCCACCTTTCTGCTGCATTTTCCGAGCCGGATCGATGCCTGCTGGCCCCAGGGCCCGAACGCCAGGCGAAGGCGCCCGGCGTGGAACATTGCAACGCCCGGGATCTCAGGGCTCGATCCTCGGTTCGGGCTCCCGATCTGCTGTGTGTGATTGAAACGATGCGAACAAGTAGGGCGGAAATCTCCTCCTCAGAGACGTGGGGCGGCTCTTTCCACACAGGTCTGGCGGAACCCGGCGACGGCAGAGGTAGGCGGCAATCGACATCAACGGGGCCCTGAGAAGCAGGGCGGGGATGTCCGCCCTGCTTTCGAAATAGGGCTGATCCGGAGTCGGGGGGGGGCGGGTCGGCGGGCGAGGTGCAACGTGCAGACGTCGCAACACGAGGCGGAACCCATGTTCCTGAGATCGGAGCGGTGCGAATGTTTTCACACCGGGCGTTCTCGTCCGGTTCCGGGGCCCGGGCACCATCGTAGATCGAGCGGGCTCGACACATGCCGCAGAAAGATGGGTTCTGGGGCTCCAGCCGTGATTTCACGCGATGTTGCATTTTTTCCGCAGCGTCGGATCTCAGGGGAGTGGCGCAAGCCACGAATGGCGCAACCGATCCCGCGGCCTGGGGGGCCAAGGATCAGGAGGGGAAAAAGCACACAGACACAAATAATCGTCGATCCTAAGAGGAAATGTGGAAAATATGGGAAGTGGAGGGAGAGACGAACGTCCAGGCAATATGGGAAGTGTTGGAAACCCTGGGATTTGTGTCTACAGTCAACCCGCACAGTAAGGATGAGCGGCTTCCCGAAGGGTGCCCTTGCATCCTCGCCTCCTCGGCCCATCCTTGGCCACTTTCGTTGGCCGCGCCTCGCTCGAAAAGCTTCGAAATGGGCGTCCAAGGCCCTTGCATCCTTATCGCGCATCCTTACGACACGGGCCGACTTCATGTATTTGTGTGTCCTTGGGCCCCGTCCAAGGAGCAGGCCGAGGCGCTGCGGCTCGCGGAGGAGGGCCGCGCGCGCGAGGCTCTGGAGCAGGAGCGAAGGGGGGGCGGCCTCGCGATGCAGGGGCGGCGCCTGGCGGGGTCCTGCTGCTGCTGCTGCTCCTCCGTCTGACGTCTCCTCCGGTTCCTCCTCCTCCTCCTCCTCCTCCTCCTCCTCCTCCAGCTCCTCCTCCAGTTCCTCCTCCTCCTCCTCATCCTCATCCTCATCCTCATCCTCATCCTCATCCTTATCCTCCTCCCACCTGCCCCCTTCCACCTTCTTCCTCGCTTCCGCTCTGACCTCCCTGTCCTTACTCTCCCGAGGAGGAGGAGCAGGAGGATGGGAAGGAGGAGCACGAGGAGGAAGAGGAGGAGGAGGAAGTGGAGGAGGAGGAGGAGTGATGGTGGTGACGATGATGGTGGTGGTGATGGTGATTGTGATGGTGGTGATGGTGATGGCAGTGGTGATGGTGGTAATGGGGGTGATGGTGATGTTGGTGATGTTGGTGACGATGGCGATGATGGTTATGGTGATGATGGGGATGAGGGAAGGCCGAGCTCATCGCTCGATGCACCCCGAGCGGCGAGCGCGAACGCCACCCCAGGAGCGGCGGAGCAGCCTGCGCGCGGCCGCCGAGCGCGAGGAGGCCGCGCGGGCCCTGCGCGAGGTCCGCGAGGCCGCCGAGCGCGAGGCGGCGCGCGAGCGGGAGGAGACAGACCGCCGACAGGCCGAGGTCCCGGCCCACACCTCCCTCCCCCGCCGCGGCTCCGCGGCATCGCGCCACGGCGTCGCTGCCGTCGCCGCCGCTGCCGCGTCGGTGCCGCCGCCGCCGCAGCCCCGGTGCCGCCGCCGCCGTCGCCCCTGAGATCCAGGCGACGCCAGGGAAGTCGCGGCGGCCAGTCCTTCGGCGTTTTCGGTCTCTGGAGGCCGTCTCCCCTGGGATCGTCAAAAAACGACTCAGGACGAAAAGCCCGTCCCTGGGAAGAGGTCGAGATCCCTGTGGCCCACAGGAGGACGAGCAGGACGACGAGGAGTAGAAGGAGGATGACCCGTGCGAACCGGTGCAAACCCACGACTGTGCGTAGGGGATGGAGCGCAAAGGGATCGAAAAGAGAAGGTTCGGTTATAAGATGATTGAAATGGGGGCCGAGGAGGAGGAGGCGGAGAAGGAGAAGGAGGAGGAGGAGGAGAAGAGGAGCAGAAGGAGGAGGAGGGTGATGGGGAAGGTGGAGGAGGAGGAGGAGGAGGAGGAGGAG
>CAUYUJ010014160.1:594249-641749 GCA_963575745.1 Prorocentrum cordatum
GTAGTAGTAGTAGTAGTAGCAGTAGTAGTAGTAGCAGCAGTAGTAGTAGTAGTAGTAGTCGTCGCAGTCGTAGTCGTAGTCGTAGTCGTAGTCCCAGAAGTAGTCGTAGTCGTAGTCGTAGTCTTAGTCGTAGTCGTAGTTGTAGTCGTAGTCGTAGTAGTAGTAGTAGTAGTAGTAGTAGTAGTAGTAGTAGTAGTAGTAGTAGTCGTCGTCGTAGTAGTAGTAGTAGCAGTAGTAGTAGTAGTAGTAGTAGTAGTAGTAGTAGTAATTTAGAGCACTACGGTTAGTACTATTTCTAATTGAAGCAGTGGTACGAATATTACGAATAATAGTACGACGACTAAAAGTATCAATGGTACTCAGCAGCAGAAAACAAAATTACTCCGACGGAAGAACCCCACATAAGAATCCTCTGGGCGAATCTGGAAAAAGCCATCACCGTCGTCCTCGTGGTTGGTGAGGCGTCCTGCTGTCTCTTCTGCGTATATTTCCTCTCGCCTTGGCGCGGGCCCCCCTTCCACTCCTTACGTTGTCCCCATCCTCGCCCCCCTGTTTGTTCCGCGCCCCGCCACCTCCTCCCCTTCCTGTTGCATGAGCGCGCATGTCGATGTTCCTCGGCGCCGTCGCCGCCACGGCCAGCACAGGCGCGTTCTCTACTGGTCACGTCGCGCAGCCGTTGGGACAACCCCGCGGGCCAGGCTGTCGGGACAACCCCGCGAGCCGTTGGCGCGCAAGACCAAGCCGTTGGGACAACCCCGCGGGCTTCGAGCGAGGCGCAGCCGCGCTCAGGCGGAAGGCAGCACGAAGCCCAGCTCTGCCGCGAGCTGCTTCGCCTCCGCCCTGGACAAAACCGCTCTCTTGTCGAACTCCAGGAGCGCCTTCCGCAGGGGCGCCGGCGGCCCGCACTCCAGGAACTCTCGCGGCGGCGGCCGCAGGATCAGCATGTTCCGCATGCGCGTGGCGCGGGAGAACATGACGTAGGAGGTGCAGCCACCACTGCTCGTCCGACATGCCCGTGCGGCCAGCGTCCTCGTCTCTCGCGCAGTCGATGGTGACGCCCTTGCGCAGCGTCTGGCCCTGCGACAGCGTGGAGGTCAGGTAGGACGCGTGCGTCAGGGTGAACCCCGAGCGGCGCACGCTGTGCGCCCCCGAGCTCTGCCATGTGAACTCCCTTTCGCTGGGCCTGAACATCAGCAAGCTCCGCGCCCGCGCCTCGGCCTGGCCGTCGTCGTCGGCGCCTTCGGCGCCCTGTCGCAGCACCTCGGCGACCTCCTGGTAGATCGGAGACTCCTTGAAGCCGTGCACCTGCAGCCAGATTCCTGACCCGCTCGGATTACCAACATGATCTGCGGGCCCCATAGGGAGGGGGCTCCCGCCTGAGACTTCCTCGCAGTTCACTCACAGACGAGGCTCCCGCCTGAGACTTCCTCCATATTCAGGCTTGAGGAGCCCAAAAGTGACGACAGTTACAGGGTTCCGATGACCCGCTCGGATTACCAACATGATCTGCGGGCCCCATAGGGAGGGAGCTCCCGCCTGAGACTTCCTCACAATTCACTCACAGACGAGGCTCCCGCCTGAGACTTCCTCCAAATTCAGGCTTGACGAGCCCAACAGTGACGACAGTTACAATGTTCCGATGACCCGCTCGGATTACCAACATGATCTGCGGGCCCCATAAGGAGGGGGCTCCCGCCTGAGCTTTCCTCATAATTCACTCACAGACGAGGCTCCCGCCTGAGACTTCCTCCAACTTCAGGCTTGAGGAGCCCAAAAGTGACGACAGTTACAGGATTCCGATGACCCGCTCGGATTACCAACATAATCTGCGGGCCCCATAGGGAGGGAGCTCCCGTCTGACACTTCCTCTCAATTCACTCAGAGACGAGGCTCCCGCCTGAGACTTCCTCCATTTTCAGGCCTGGGGAGCTCAAAAGTGACGACAGTTACATGATTCCGATGACCCGCTCGGATTACCAACATGATCTGCGGGCCCCATAGGGGGGGGGGGCTCCCGCCTGAGACTTCCTCACAATTTACTCAACGATGATGAGGATGAGGATGATGAGTGGTGGTGAAGATGAGTGGTGAAGAGGATGATGATTGATTGTGAGTGGTGGTGGCGATGATGATGTTTGAATGAGGATGATGCCGATGATGATGATGATGATGATGATGATGATGATGATGTTCGTGAGCGTGTGAGAGAGTGCGAGTGATGATGATGATGATGAGTATGTGAGTGACTAAGCATGTGAGAGAGCATCATCGATGATGCTGATGAGGAGAGTGTGAGTGAGTGTGAGTGTGTGTGTGTGTGTGTGTTCCTGTTCCTGCGCGGGGTGTCCAGAGAAAACAAGAACCCCACTTTGGATGTGGGGAAAAACAATATTTCCAACGCAGGCACGAATATTAGTAGTAATACGAATAATACGAGTAATATAACTAATGCTAAGATTGATACGAATAATAAAGAGGAGCAGGAGCAGGACCAGTAGCAGGAGAAGGACGATGAGGAGGAGGCGGAGGAGGAGGAGGCGGAGGAGGGAGGAGGAGGAGGAGAAGGAGGAGGAGGAGGAGGAGGAGCATATGGAGATGGAGGAGGATGAAGAGGAGGAGCGAGGAGGAGAAGGAGGAGGAGGAGGAGGAGGCGCAGGAGGAGGAGGAGGAGGTGTCGGAATAAGAATAGCAATACTTCTACGAATGCTCATAATGTCAGCAGCAATGGTAATACTAACGTCAATAACAGTAGGACTAGTATGAGAAATAATGCTAGTACGAATAATATTAACATGTTACTAAGAATAAGAAAACGACAAGGAAACAACAGACAACAACTCATACTAGTGTTATTCGTATTAATCTTAACAACAATACGAATACGAATGCTACTAATGATAATAAGAATAGTAGTAGTACGAATAAGAAGATTAGTAATACAAATAAGAAGAGGAGCAGAAGCAGGCCCGGTAGCAGGAGCAGGATTTGGAGGAGGAGGAGGAGGAGGAGGCGGAGGAGGCGGAGGAGCAGGACCAGGACCAGGAGCAGGAGCAGGAGGAGGAGGAGGAGGAGGAGGAGGAGGAGGCGGAGCAGGCGCAGGAGGAGGAGAAGGAGGAGGAGGAGGCGGTGGAGGAGGAGAAGGAGCAGGAGGAGGAGGAGGAGCGAGGAGGAGCGAGAGGAGCGAGGAGGAGACAGGAGGAGGAGGAGCAGGAGGAGGCGGAGAAGGAGGAGGAGGAGGAGGAGCAGGAGGAGGGAGGAGGAGGAGGAGGAGGAGGAGGAGGAGGAGGAGGAGGAGGAGGAGGAGGAGGAGGAGGAGGAGCGAGGAGGAGCGAGGAGGAGACAGGATGAGCCGCATCGCGGCCAGGGCGACTCTCCCGCCGACGTCCGCAGGCCCTGCGGCAGCGCGACGCCGCTGGGGCCCTCGCCAGGGAGGAGGGCGAGCGCCTCGACCGGGAGCGCCGAGCTGCCGAGGAGGAGGAGGCCGTCTCGCCGTGGGGGGAGGGGGTCCTGAGGGAAACGGGTCCTGAGATTTTTCGCTGTCGTCGGGCTCTCGGGGCCCTCCACGGGCCCCTGGTCCGTCAGAGAACGATTCAGGACGAGAAGGTCCCGTCCTGCGGGAGGGCCCCGGGTCCAGGACCCGTTTCCCTTAGGACCTTTTTCCTTCATGCTTATTTGCTCGGGAGATTTCGGCCCTCGATCTTGCTCTTGCTGACTCTGGGTCCCCCGTACTTTAACTGACATTCCGGCTCAAGATTGTGTCGGGAATGCACCCCGAACGATGGGAAGAGGTAGGGTGGACATTTGTGTCTCAGACAAGACGAGAATACATTTCAGCAAAAACACAATGGAAACAGCGAAGGCAAAGTAAAGCGGCAATCGACATCAAAGGAGCTCGAAGAGTAAAACCAAATGTTCCACCCGTGTGCGAAATCGCCCGAAGTCTAGCACGGCGGATCTGGAGCAAGGGGAGACTTCGGCCCTCGATCCTGTTCCTGCCCCACCTGGGCCCGGGCGTTTTCACCCGGATTCGCGCCCCAGGGCCATCACGATCGGGCTCGAAAATACGCTAAGATGGGCCGAGGGCTCTGCACGTACGTGCCCTTGTATTTTTTCACAACGTCGGACTCCTCCGCTCCTCCTCCTCCTCCTCCTCCTCCTCCTCCTCCTCCTCCTCCTCCTGCGCCTCCCTCCTCCCTTGCTCACGGCACTCCTCCTGCCTCATCCTCCCCCCCTCTCCCCTGCTACTCATTACACTCCTCCTTCCTCCCCTCCCCCTTCCCTTCCTGCTTCCCTCCTCCCCTCCTCCTGTCTCCCTCATTACTCCTCCCCACTCACATCCTCGAAAAGCGGAACATGTACGCCACCTGCCTTCCCTCCTTACTAACCGCCCCCTACTCATCCTCCTCCTCCTCCTCCTCCTCGCCTCTCACCTTCTGCCTCCCCCTCCATCCTCTCCTCGTCCTCCGCCACTCTTCCTCCTCCTCCCTCCTCCCTCCTATCTCCTCCTCCTCCCCTTCATCAGGGTGCGTCCACGGCCTAGGCGACACCAGGCTCCACGGCCTTAGGGTTCTGGCGGCTCACGCGGAGGGCAGATTCCCTCGGAGGTCTTCGGTGGGGTTTTACCTTGGTTGCGGGCGTCAAGGTTGGAGGCGAGACCCTCTGATCTGAACGACGGCGGACTCGATTCGCCAATATTGTGAAGTTCTCTGCGATGGCCAACTTTCGAAGGCTGTCCTGGATGCTCTAGTGATTGCTGCCAACAGGAATGCTGCTGCGGGAAGGCCATGGGTGTCCTGCAGAGACCCTGTGGCGGCGGTAGTCGTAACGACCCAGCGTGTAGGCTGGCGCTTTCGGGATGCGGTGCATCGCGGCTCAGATCTCGTTCGCGGCCCGCCGAGCCTCTGACATCAGGGCCCTTTGTCTTGAGGGCGATGTTTGGGCCACCGATATGTGCTGGAGGCCGCTCCTGGAGCTCGTGTTTTCAGACTGGTAGGACACCTGGGGCCGCCATGAGCAGAACTCGCTTCGGGGTCTGGTCTCCGGGTCCCATTGGACGCAGGGGAGGCTTCACGACCAGGAGCCGACCCTCCCAGGTGTTTGCCAGTTGTGTCAGGACGCCCGAGGCACAATGTTCCATCGATGCTACGCATGCCCCGCCCACGGGAAGTTCAGACGTGATTGCATGCCCACGGAGCTTTCTAGGTCGTTGCCAGAATTGTGGATAGCCCCCCAGCTTGGAAGGAAAGATTCGCGATAGGTTTGTTTCCTGGGCCTGGTCAGTGCGTCTCTAGGCCACCCTTCGGTCCGAGCTGGAGCTTGTGGGTCCAAGGCTCTCTCCAGTTGCCCCTCCTCCTCGATGGAGGTTACGCTTTCACCGACGGCTCAGGGCTGGACCAGCATCATCCAACCCTGAGCGTTGCGGGTTGGAATGTGGTGTTGTACGACAGCGAGCGGCGCTATGTTGGCGCCTATTCGGAGCCGTGCCACCTAAATTCGGGATCTCGGGCTCGGCCCGAGATGGCGAAGATTTTGCAATATTGATGTGCTCCCAGAAGGTTCTGGGCATGTAGTCTGTGCGGGCAGACTGTAAGGGTACACTGAGCTGCTGTCAGTCTCCTGCCATGTCTTCTTCCTCGTGCAACCCGCGAGCCCACCTGTGGAGGCAGGTGCACGTGTCCGAAGATTTCTGTGCTCGGCCCTTCGAGCATGTCAATGCCCACAGGTCGGCCGTGAGTGTTGAGCGCGATCAGATTTCCGCGTTCGGCCGAGACGGCAATAATGTTGCCGACAGTTTTGCGAAACATCGGAGCGGCGTTGGCTCGGTCTGCGATCGCCGATGTTGAGCTGGTAGAGGATTCCATTTGATTGCGAAGCTTGCGGCCGAGTTTTCTGCCCAATTGCCGGTCTCGATGGCCAAGGCTGAGCTTCGGGACGATGTCGGGGTTGAATACTTCAAGAGAATCGACTTGGGTTTTTTAACTACCACGGTTTAGATGTCCCTGATGTTCTTGAGGCGGAGTCCAGTGATTCGGTCCTCCCTCCTCCCGAGCCTCCTGCTGGTGCTGCTCCAGGGCCCGCCTCAGGGGACCCCCAGTGGCTTCAGGACAACGGTGTCCAGCCATTGTGGGTGAGCGGCCATTGTGTGGTTCAGAGCTCGGTGCCGAACGACTCGCCGATAATGTATTGTCCGTCTTGCTGGCAGTATGCGACCACCCCGATGCACAGAGGTCTCACTGGGACTTGCAAGGGGCCCAAGGCCCAAGAAGATCTCAGGGGGGCCAGCGTACACAGTCAGCAAAAGGCTGAAAGAGGGCTTTCACCCTGTTTTGCACCCTCTGATGGCGCTCGGGCCTTCGGAGGCCCCGACGGACGTGACCAGAGGCCGTTTCTCCAGGCATTTCGGAGAGGCCCTTGTCGGGGCGGCTGTGGTTCCAAGAGCGCCGAGGGTCGTCCCTTTTTCGAAGCAAGCCGTGGCTCCGCGCCTCGGCATTGATTCCGTGCTGCTCGCTTTTGGCTTCAGCTCCAGAGTAGCGACAGGTGCTCCTGGACCGAGCCTCTGCCCAGGCCAGCGGGTGCCGCGGACCCAAGAGGCTGAAGGGTAAGTTTCTGTGGGGTGTGGGGCCCTGTCGGCAGGGCCCGTCCGAGGTGGGTCACAGCCTCGGACGGGAGCAATAAGTTCTTGTCTGAAGGGCGCCCCCACCCCATTTTTTTTTTGTTTGTTTTCTCTCTCTCTCTCTCTCTCTCTCCCTTGACTCTCCCTCTATGGGCGGTGAACCCCTTCATCAGGGTCAGTTGTTGCGCTTCTGTCTCGGACTCGTTTCGGGGCTTTGATCCCTGAGTTTGGCCTGGCCCCTTGCGGGGCCCTCCGCGACCGTCGGGCCCAGATGATGGGCCCGGCGCTCGCCCAGCAGCAAGGAGCTTGGAACTCGGCGGCGAGCGAGGGGGCGGAAGTGAGGGAGAGAAGGCCCTCTCAGAAGGCGGCGGGGCTTCTGAGAAGCCCTCTGGCCTTCCGAGGAGAAGGTTTCTGTGTCTTCGGGGAAGGCTTGGGCAATTTCTCAGAGGTCCGGGGGGGGCTTCCAAGCCTTCTGAGAAGGCCCGTCCCCTGTCACCGCCCCCCCCAGGATGGCGGCCGATGAGCCTTTTCTGGTGGACCGTCGATCCAATTCTCCCCGCTGCTGGGCGCGCTCGTGTTTTCCTCCCCCCCGCTCCGCTCCTCTCCTCCCTCCTCCTCCTTCCTCCTCCTCCTCCCATGGGGGAGGAGGAGGAGGAAGAGGAGGAGGAGGCAGAGGAGGAGGAGGAGGAGGAGGAGGAGGAGGAGGAGGAGGAGGAGGAGGACGAGGACGAGGAGGAGGAGGAGGAGGACGAGGAGGAGGAGGGTTGAGCTTTGGTTTTCCCAATCAGTGCTTGCATTGGGGGGATCATCGCTGGTGTTCCTGGGTCCTCGCGTCGGTCCGCCGAGCTTTCGCCCGGTGGGCGCCTCGCGGGCGCCCCGTGGGCGGAGCGGGGTGCGCCAGGGGTTCGCCCGGGTGCCGGCCGTGGGCGCTTCGTGGGCGCGCCGGGCGCGGGGCGGGTTGCGCCAGGGTTTCGCCTTGGTGGGCGCCCCGCGGGCGCCTCGTGCTGCTTGCATTGCGCGTTTTGCGCCATATCCCGACATTTGTTTTTGCGTTTGCGCGCCAAAACGTTTTCATTTGCGGAGCTGGGCTCCCCGGTGCGAACGGCCGGCCGAACGACCCCTGCGGGACACTCTGGCAACGCGGTTGCCGCCGCAAAAACTTTCGGTTTAACGCTCGCACCGCGCAAAAGCGGCGCCCGAACATAATGTGCCGTGCATGAGCGAGTCTTCCAAAGTTGCCTTTGCATCCTTGCCCCTTGGGCCCACCCCTGGCAGCTTTCGTTGGCCAGCCCAATTGGACAAACGTCCGAATGGCTTTCCAAGGCCCTCGCATCTTCATCGCGCATCTTTACTATACGGGCTGACTGTATCTCACACCAGAGAACCAACAACAAAACCTAGCCAGCCTTTTTTCAACAACCTCTCAGAGATCATCCCAGCCCCCGGATTAGAAAGCATCCCCACCCTTAACTTCTGCATGTCTTTACCCACGGGATTGGATGTGCCTCAATGGCCACAGCCGGCGGGGAGGCCGAACTTTATTATCCCCTCCAAAGTTCCGATCGCAGCTCTGATCTTCATCTCATGCATAGCACCATCTTCTTTCATTCATCCTTTGCCTAACATCGATATTTCCATCAAAAAATGTACATCCCGTTTGGACCCCGAACTTTATTGTCCCCAGGGGATAATTTTCACCATCAAGGGGTTAATCCACGCCTGCCCGCCGTGGAGGCTGCCAGAGCTACCCCTGTGCAGTATCTACTCTCTCTACCTTTTTCCCCATCTCTCTCTCTCTCTCTCTTTCTCTTTCTTCGTCTATTCCTCTCTCTCTCTCTCTCTCTCTCTTTTTCTCCGTATACCTATACAGCGGTGTTTCGTCGTCTACCTGTAATTAGCTGCCGTCGTGGGCGGCCGCCGTCGACCGCCGTGCCGTGTCGTGCCGTGCCGCTCTTGGTCCCGTTGGCGGGCGCTCTGGAGAAAGGGCCTTCGCGGGCGCTGTCATGGAAGGAGCGCGCGCTTCGCTCTGGTGCGGGGGGACCGGTGACAGGAATCGATCGATACTCTTCATATCTATATATATATACATATATGTACATATATACACGTACATGCAGGTACATCTATACATTATATACATATATAGAGATATAGCTCCGCGCTGTACTCTCTGATATGGGTTCGCTGCGTTCTGTTGTATGTCCACAGATCTCAACCATGGTGGCAACTTCTCTCTCTCTCTCTCCCTCTTTCTCTATCTTTCTCTTGTTCCCTCATTGTTTGGGTACTTGTCTTTTCTGATCTCAAAAATACATGTTTGGATGTTACTCGTCATAAGCCCTCTCAGCTCGCTCTGCTCTGAATCTCAACTTCTCTGCTTTCTCTCTCTCTCTCTCTTTCCTTCTCCCTCACTCTCCCTCATTTTTTCTCTCTGCTCAACTCTGTTCTCTACTCGGTTGGTATGTGCTCCCTGCTGTCAATTCCGCTCTCTCGTGCCAGGAATCCCGTGACTGGGAACCGGGAACCAAGGAATCCAAGCCCTCCACCGAAGTCGGCCCAGAATCCAGAACCACGAACCCGGGAACCCACCAAAGTCGGCCTGGCATTTTCGCCAGAACCCTGAATTGGGAATTTTGCAGGCTGGCCGCCCACCTAAATCAGCACGGTACTTTCACCTATTCCATTTATATCCGCTAGGATCCCTTCAGTGCGAGCGCTGGTTGGGGAACTGTGCTTGCACCACACTGCTTGCACCACGTTTAGCTTGCACCGCACTCATTGCACCACATTGCCTTACGCCACATTGTTTGCACCAGACAGCTTGTAACACACACACACACACACACAACTTGCACCATATAACTTACACACCAAGCGTGCAAGACCTCATTCTTTGGGGCCTACGCTGAAAACGCATGACGTGCTTCATCCTTTTTGGACCTCGGGCGCCTTCGTCACAACAAGCTCTGGAAAAGGCCTGGGGACGATTCTGAGGGGGGGAGTGGAGGGGAGTGGAGGGGTATACGCTCAAGGAGGGAGAAGGTGAGGGATAGCAGATGCTGTAGGGGGAGGGAGGGGAGGACGACGAGGAGGACTTGCGAGTGTGCCTATCTCCACACCAGGATTGTCCGTAAAAGCTCGCATGCACCAGGTTTTGTTCAGGTTCACTGCCGCGCATATGTGCCACCTCGCTGGGGAGTTGGGGAAAGGGCGAAGCGGGGTAGAGCTCGCGACCCCAGCCCCCGCCGTAAGCATTGTTTATGCCAGCTGTTTTTTCCCGGAAGGCACAGAGACATGGCCGAGCTGATCCGGACTGCATTGCCGTGCAGTCACGCTGAAACAATGTCCGCTGTGGGCTGAGGAGGGGCTTTGGATGTCGGGCCGCTCCTAACAGCCATAGGTCGGAGAAGAGACCCTGATCGTGGCCGAGGCTCGCCGTGGCCAGAAAAGGCCCCCGTCGTTCCTCACTCTGCGCTCGACAGTGGCAATGAGCACGATGACCGAATGTTGCGTTGCCGGCCGCGAGGCGCAGGCCCGGCGCAGGGCTCAGGAGCTTGGAGGTCGGAAAGGGGTGTGGCATCAAGGGGTGTGGTGCCAATCGTGGAGATGACGATATTGTCTGCGACAAAAAACATCGCCAGATTCCCCATTTTACATGAGATAAGCACCACACCCCTTTCTGCCATACCCCCTGTCCCACCTCGAGAAGGAGGAGGCCGAGGCGAAGGCGAAGAAGCGGTGCGGCCCATGCGGCGGCTGCGGGTCGAAGCCGCAGGCCGGGCAGCCGGCTCCCGCAGCGCCGGCCTCTGGGCGCTGAGCCCGCCGTGCTCCCGCGCGCGCGAGCCGGGGGCCCCCGAACGGCGCGTGTGGAGTCTCGGTGGGGATGCGGGGTCGCCGCACGGATCTGGGCCTCGGGTCGCTCTCTCGAGGGTGTCTCGGGCGAGGGGGGCCTCCGAGGTCCCAGACCCGTGCGGCGGCGGACCTTGCGGTGAGGTCTTCGTGGATGTCGAGGTCGCCGCCGGGTCTGTCGCCCCACGGTTTGGGGGCCCCCCTCCACGCCTGCTGCAAGGCCTGCTCGCGGTGCTCTCGGGCCGCCCAAGGAGGCGGCGGGGTGCCGAGCTGCCACGGCGCGGCTCCGTGCGGAAGCAGCGCCGCCCGGAAGCGCGCGTACGCCTCGGGGCCGGCCTCGCTCTTCTCTGCGCGGGCCGGCTGCGGGGCTCGCACCCCGGCCCAGCCAAGAGCGCGGGGTCGGGCTTGCTCCGAGGGCGCAGCGCTAAGATGCTCTGCTGTCCGGCTCGGCCGCGCCTTGCCCCCTCCCTCCCTCCCTCGCTCCAGCCTTGCCTCCATCCCTCCCTCCTCTCATTGACTCATTTCCCTTCCCCGGGCATCCTCTCGCCATCCTTCGATCTCTCTCTCTCTCTCTTTTGTTGTTATCTCTCTCTCTCTCTTTCTCTCTTTCTCTCCCTCTCTCTCTCTGTTGATACCTTCCTCCCTACTCCCCTGCTGTACCTCCTCATACATGTCCTCCTCCTGCAGATTCTCCTGATCCTACTCCTCCTGGCCTCACCCCTCCTGATCGATCCTCCGTCTCCTCACTATTCCTCCTACTCTCCATCTTTCCTCGCCCTCCATCTCATGCTCTTTGTCCTGCTGCCTCTACTCTTCATGCTCATCCTCAGCCCTCATTCTCCACCTACCCGCCCTCCTCCCCGGGCGGCAGCCTCTATGCAGGCGTGGGAGATTTGCACTGTCTTGCGATCAATAAGAATTGCAGGGCTGCGTCGTATGACATACATCCTCGCTGCTGTAAGGAGCTCACAAGCAAGCTTTCAGTTGGTAGGAAATCAGCCAGCATTGCTTCCTGAACGTGTCCAAACGAATGTATCGGGTGCATCAGCGTTCATTGCGTATTACGCACATGGTCTCGCTCACCCGAACGTGAGATGTTGTAATGAACCTACTGATGACGATGACATCCCCCTTCCAAATTATTGACGCTTCGGGTATTCCCACCAGTCCGTAGCCCCTCTGGCTCAAGCCGTCTCGGCTCGAGCCCGCCCCTCGCTCAGGTCCGCACTCGGGCCTGGGCCATGTCCGCCCTCTCGGGGGCCGCGCTGCGCCGCCGCCAGCGGCTGGCGGCGGCGCGGCGGGACGCCGCACCTGGACTCTGCGGCCCTCTGCCGCCGCCGCCGCTGCCGCCGCCGCCGTCGGAGGCGGCCGGCTGGCTGGCGGTGGTTTCCGCCGCCGCCGCCGCCGCTGCCGCTGCCGCTGCTGGCTCCCCGCCGGCGGCGGCGGCGGAGAGCGCGGTGGCCGGCGCCGCCGCGGCCGCCCCTGGGGCCGCCGGCGGCGCGGCCGCCGCCGCTGCTGCCGCCGCTGCCGTCGCCACCGCTGCTGCCGCCGCCGCCGGATCCCCTCCGGTGGCGGCGGCGGCGGCCAGCGGCGCCGTGGCCGGCGTGGCGGCCGCTGTCGCGGCGGACGCTGCTGCCGCCGCTGCCGGCTCCCCGCGCCGGCTGCGGCGGCGGCGGGCTCGGTGGCCCGCGCCGCCGCGGCCGCCCCCGCGGCCGCCCGCGGCGAGGCCGCTGGCGCGGCGGCGGCCGCCGAACAGCAGCAGCCACAGCAGCAACAGCGGCAGCAGCAGCAGCAGCAGCAGCAGCAGCAGCAGCAGCAGCAGCACCTGCAGCCGCTGCCGCTGCCGCAGCAGCAGCAACAGCCGCAGCTGCAGCAGCAGCCACAGCAGCAGGACAGCAGCAGCAGCAGCAACTGCAACAGCCGCAGCAGCTACAGCAACAGCAGCCGCAGCAGCAGCAGCAACAGAACCCCGCAGCTGCAGCAACAGCAACAACAGCAGCAGCAACAGCACCCCACAGCTGCAGCAGCAACAACAGCAGCAGCAACTGCAACAGCCGCAGCAGCTACAGCAACAGCAGCCGCAGCAGCAGCAGCAGCAACAGAACCCCGCAGCTGCAGCAACAGCAGCAACAGCAGCAGCAACAGCACCCCACAGCTGCAGCAGCAACAACACCCCCCTCACAACCACTGCCTCAGCAGCAGCTGAACACACGAGAAGACTCAGAGCAGCCACAGCAACAGCTACAGGTGCTGCAGCAACAGCACCCCGCAGCTGCCACAGCAACAACACCCCCCTCTGGGAGCCAGCAGAACCCACGAGAAGACTCAGAGGTACCCTTGCTCCCTCAGCAGCTGCAGCAGGGCAGAGAAAAGGACAGGGAGGCCGCGGCGGAGTCGGCGGAGGCTGCGGAGGCCGCGGAGTATCGGGGGCCCGAAGCGGCGGAAGCTTCTGAAGGTGCGGAAGTGGCACAAGCCTTCATCCGTGTCTGTGGATTAGAACCGGGTGGGCAGGGGGTGGCCCCCGAAAGGGCTGACGGCAGCCGCACCAGTCATCTAAGCGAGATCCCGGAACAGCAGGGGCTCGCCTGCCACGCCGCGCCACCCCCACCTCCCCCTCAAAACAATCAGACCGTCAGCAGTCCTCTGGGGGCGCCGCAGACCCAACAGGGGGAGCGCGGACCAACCGTCCAGGCGCAGGACAGCGAAGCCATACGCTGGCTCGTCGGGAGAAACCCCTTCGCGCCTATTCGCCCCCCTTCCCCTGCCAGTGAACCCGCTCGAATGGGCGGCGAACCCCAGGCGCTCTCTCCTGACGTCCAGAACGCGACGGACAAATCATCTCGTGTTCTGGCAGCGGAAACTGCGTCGCCGGACGTGCGCGCGCCTGGCGCAACCAGCGGCGCCTCCGAGACCGGCGAGAGTCCTGCGTTGACCGAGGGGGGCGCGCCAGGGAGCGACGGCGGGCGCAGGCCCGACGGCGCGCGCCAGCGAAAGGGGTCTCTCCCCGCGCACCACAGGGCAGCGTCCGCCCTGGCTCCCGGAGACGATCCGACCCCCGCCTGGCGGCCAACCATGCGGCCCGCCTCTCCCCGCAGAACCCCGCCAGGCGTGCAGCCGGAACTGTCGCGGGCAGACCGCGAGCCCTCCGGCCAGGACAGCGAGGCCGGCACGCTGGAGACATGCGGCCAGGATACACGGCAGCACCAATGGCCTGACCCGCGCCAATGGCCAGAGCCCACGGACCCCGACACGGGACAGCAGCTGTACAAAACAGAGATCAACAACGTCCAGTGGGACTTACCCGGGGAGACACCCGGCGAGGTGATAAGGCGGCTCCAAGTCACACTGGGCACACTGTTCACAGGCACCTGGCACGCTTTCGCCAAGCGGCAGTCCGTGCCCGGCAGCAAAGGCGCGCTCGACCCGCTTCGGCACGACCCGCAAACCTGCCACCTCTTCCTGGAATCCCTCCGCAGCCACAAGTGCGACGTACGGGTTGTCAGCGACGTGCTGGGCCTCGACGTCGACTGGACTCGGCTGTGGCATCTGCACCCGGGTCGAAGCGGCAGAGCGAGCAGGGATCACCACGCGGCAAAGGGCCACCCGGGCACCCAGGCACCCAGGAAGGCCAAAAAACAGTGGCGGGCCGTCTCCCCACAGTAGCCGTTGCTGCTCCACCTCATGGCATCGCTCGCGCAGTGATCAGGTGCGACCCCCCCCGTGCACGTTTCGTCTACACGGCGCTCTCAGTCATCAATCGCAGCGCTGTGAGCAGAGGCGGAGGCTCTATCCATCGCAGTTGGGGCTAGCTGCACCCCCCGTGTCAACGGGAGGCCGATGTATCATAGTTGGGGCTCTCGCTGACGCAGTTTTTTACCATATCGTGTTACGCGGCGGTTTGCTGCGCCCCCCGTCGCACCGTCGTTCAGCCGCCCCTCCGCTCTCGGCGGCAAGTGCGCCCACTGTCATCAACTGCAGCGCTGAGAGCAGAGGCGGAGGCACCTTCCCACCACGGAGGGGGCTCGCAGACACACTTTCCATCAATCGTGTTCTGCGGTGGTCAGCTGCGCCCCCCGTGTCAACGGAAGGTCGATGTATCATAGACGGGGCCCTCGCAGGCACCCTTGCGGCGGAACGGATGGGAACGGAAGGGGCAGTTTGCAGCTCCAGCTACGTTGCGCATGCACCCCCCATGTGGCGCGCCCGACGCTGGCACGCTCCAGCTCGGGCTGCGTCGGGTTGTCCTGCCGCCCCCCCACCTCTCCATGTGTCTTCTGCGGCGGTTAGCTGCCCCCCCCCACGCGTGGAGACGCTCTCGGCGTGCAGCTGCTATCGAGGCAACGACAGCGCCGACAGCAGCCCCCGCTGCAGTGCCGACATCAGCTCCGACACCAGCACCCTCTGCAGCACCGACACCGGCACCGACCTGTTTCGACGCGCACGGAGGAGCGACGAATGTGAACGAGGCACAGTGAGGAATGTTCGATTCGTACCCGTTCAAGTGCAGCTACTCCGGAGCCCACTATGAAGACGACGACTTCACCACGGCGGACATGTGCTGCTCGTGTGGCGGGGGGGGGGGGCCGACGGCAGCTCCGAGTGCCGCTCCGACGGCGTCTCCGACAGAGGCTCCCGCAGGGGCCCTCGCAGTACTGCCGACAGCGGCTCCAACTGTGGCGCCAACGGAAGCCCCGACGGCGGCCCCTACTGCAGAACCTACGTGTATCTTGCGGCGGTCAGCTGGCCCCCCCCTCTCCACGGAAGGCGCACTCTGAGGGCCGCAGGCCGGCCACGGTGTGGGGCGGCGCCGAATGCGCGGCCTGGTGGCCCTCTGCGCCCCCGGGGCTCGCCCGCGGCGGGTGCAGTAGCCAGAGCGGGTGGCCGGGAGAGCAGGCTGCTCGGTGGATCCCCCCTTTCCACGGATCGCTATGTTGCGTAAGACTGCTGTGCATCTACCCCCCATGTGGCGCGTCCGACGCTGGCACGCCCCAGCTCGGGCTGCGTCGGCGTTGTCCTGCCCCCCCATCTTTCTATCAGCTCCGACACCAGCTCCCTCTGCAGCACCGTCACCGGCGCCGCCCTGTTTCGACGCGCGCGGAGGAGCGTCGAATGTAAATGAGGCGCAGTGTGGGATGTTCGATTCGTACCCGTTCATGCGCAGCCATTCCGGAGCCTACTATGACGACGACGATTTCACCGCGGCGGACATGTGCTGCTCGTGTGGTGGGGGAGGGCTGGCGGCAGCACTGAGTGCCGCTCCGACGGCGTCTCCGACAGAGGCTCCCACAGGGGCCCCCACAGCACTGCCGACATGACGACAACGACTTCACCACGGCGGACATGTGCTGCTCGTGTGGTGGGAGAGGGCTGGCGGCAGCACCGAGAGCCGCTCCGACGGCATCTCCGACAGAGGCTCCCACAGGGGCCCCCACGGCACTGCCGACAGCGGCTCCACTGTGGCGCTAACAGTAGCCCCGACGGCGGCCCCCACTGCAGAACCTACGGCAGTGCCGACAGCAGTTCCAACGATAGCGCCAACAGCAGCTCCGACGGTGGCTCCGATGGCTGCACCCACTTTAGCGCCGACGGCAGTGCCAACAGCAGCTCCAACGACAGCTCCAACAGCAGCTCCGACCATAGCGCCAACAGCAGCCCCGACGGCGGCTCCGACGGCTGTACCCGCTGCGCGCCGAAGGCAGTGCCGACAGCAAGACCATGTGTCTTCTGCGGCGGTCAGCGCCCCCCCCCCCCCACACACACACACACACACACACACGCACGCGCACACACGCACACACACACACACACACACGCACGCACGCACGCACGCACGCACGCACGCACACACACACACACACACACATCGACGCTCTCGGCGTGCAGCTGCTATCAACCACTCAGCAGGGCAGCGGTCTGTGTGCAGCCCACACCACCCCCTACATCCTTTGCTCTGTGCGAGCTGCTACCAAGACATGTGTACATTGTGGCTGTTGGCTGCACCCCCCTCCACTATGTGGTCAGATTCAGCCCTGGCTGCGTTCCAGCGCTCCTTGAGCTGGTCGCGGCAGCTGTGATCTCGGCGACATTCGTGGCCGTTACCTGCGAGGTTGCAGTGTACCGGCTCTTGGGCCAGTCCCGACCAGTCACTGGTTTCGGATACGATGACCGTCACGCCGGCACCCCCCCAGAGCAGCGGTGTGGTTCGTGGAGTGAGTGCTCTGTAGTTTCCTGCCGTTCTTCTGCCTCTGTTTCCCCGCCGACCCCACGTGCGGCTGTGGTGTCCGTGGACTTCGCGTTGAGTGGTTCAGCCTTCAACGACGTCGTTCTCGTTTTTCACTGCCTGCTGTCGGCTTGGGGAGCTGCTCGGAGTTTGGCGCCGCCCGGGCGACTTCCTCCGTTGCACTCGCACTGCTGGCCGCTTGTTCACTTCGGTGTGGCCTGCGCCTATGTGCGTCTGCCTCTCGAATGCGGAGCATTTTGCTCAGTGCATGTGCACCTCACGCATCGCGTGTAATTTGCCTTGATCCGTAGTCCCGGACATCGCTGATGCCGCCTGACCGTGGTCGCGCGGCCGCCGACCAAAAAGGGTATTCCCACCAGTCCATCGAGCAACGTTTCTTGGGCAAGTTGTATTGGTCAGGGAAGTGTAGTAATGCTTTCCCCTTGGGGCTCTTTGGGATTATCGGGGGCGCGGGGAGCCGTGGTGGGGCCTCTTGGAAGGATGTCGGGAATTGTCGTGAACAATCTTCGGCGATCTCGAGATCTTGAGGTATCTTGAAGGCCATCTTGAGCTATCAGGAGCATCTCGGAACTATCTCGGGTCCTGAGCTGCTTTGGAGGGGGGTGGGGGTAGAGAATGGGTGAAGGGGCGGGGGGGAGCGGGGGCAGGGGGGCGAAGCAGGGAGAGGGGGAGTTGTATGGGGTGGAGGAGGGGGGGAGGGAGGGGTTTGGGAGGGGGGACATGGGGGAAGCGAGGATTTGCGACCACCTCGGTCCTCCCCCTTCGGGCCAGATCCAGGGGAGGGGGAAGGGTTGGGGGAACTCCTCTCCCCAACTAGATGAAGAACGGGCTTCGGAAGAAGGAAGGACATAGTCATTATACCACCTGCGCCCTGAGGGCTGGTGTCAGGGTATATCTGTACATTAGCACACACTTACTCATAACGTGCGCGTACAGATCGCATGCGACTACGGCGAACCACCGTCGCCCCCTGCCTGTTGGAATCGCCTACGTGGCCAAGCGTTTGGCCGAAGTCTTGCCTATCGGGCCACTTGTCCCCCCAGCCGTTGTGGAAACTCTTGGGGCTACACTTGTGGGAGGAAGGAAGGGAGAGGAAGAGAACAGGGAGGAGGAAGGAGGAGGAGGAGGAGGAGGAGGAGGAGGAGGAGGAGGAAGAGGGGGAAAGGGACAAGAAACAGGAACAAGAAATTTCGGCTTATTGGGGGCCTCTTGGGGGCCTCTCTTGGGGGCCTCTGGCGGCCTCTCTTGGGGGGGCTCCCGGAGACTTGTTGGAGGCCTCTCGGGGGCCTCTTGGGGTCCCCTGGGGGCATCCTGGGGGCCTTCTGGGGGCCTCCTGGATGCCCTTTTGGGAGACTCTTGGAGGCCCTTGGGGGCCGCCTGGTCCTCGGAGGCCGTCTTCGGAGCCTCGCCGGGCCATCTTGAGGCCCTCTTGGAGCGCTCTCGGGCCGTCTTGGGGACCTCTTGGGCCGTCTTGGGCCTTCGACTGTCGGGAGCACGACGAGGCGAGAGCTCGACAACGACGGAAAAAACTTGAGGAACACAAGCTGTGCTGGCCTCCTGGAGGTCCCCTTGGAGCCCTCTTGGAGCGTCTCAGCGGCCTCTTTTGCCATCTTGAGGCCATCTTGGGCCGTCGTGGGTTGATCTTGGGCCGCCTTGGAGGCACGCTGGGGCCATCTTGGGCTCTTCTGGGACCATCTCGGCTGTCCTGGAGACGTCTAGGACCGTCCTGTACGAATCGTGAGTCCCTGTACGACGCCGGACTGCATGAGCTTTTGTGCACTTAACTACGGGCTGAAGGTCTGCCAGTTATACGTGTGTGTATGTATGCATGCATGTATGTATGTAGGTAGGCAGGTAGGTATTAGTGTCTGCATGAATGCATGTACGTACGAACGTACGTACGTATGTATGAACGGTTGTGTGCATACATGCCTGCATGTATGTATATATGCATGTATGGATGTATCAGTGCATGGGTTTATGTATATATGCTTGTACATATGCATGCATGCATGCATGTATGTATGTACGCGTGTATGCATGAATGTGTGCATGGATGTTTACATGTGTGTATGTGTGTATGCCTGAATGTACGCATGCGTGCATGCATGCAAGTATGTATGTATTCCGGTGTGTATGCTTGAATGTACGTAAGTATGTATGTATGCATGTGCGTATGTAAGCCTGTCTGTATGTATGCATGCATTTATGCATGTTCGTATGTATGAATGTATGATTGTATGCATGTATACATGTGTGTATGTTTGTATGTATGCATGTCTGCATGTATACATGCACGTATAGATGCATATATGTATGCATGTGGAAGTGGATGTGTGTATGTCTGTATGCATGTGTGCATGTATGTATGTATGCATGCATGCATGCATGCATGCATGCATACATGTGTGTACGTAGGTGTGCATACATGCATGCACGCGTACATGCATGTATGCATTCATGTGTGTATGTGTGCCCGGATGTATGCATGTAGGTATGTACGTACGTATCAATGTATGCATGTTTGCATGCATTGGTTCATGCATATACGTATGTATGTATGGACGTCTCTATGTATGCATGCATTTATGTGTGTCTGTGTTTACGTTTGTATGTATGTATGTATGTGTATATGTATGCATGCATATGTATATGTATATGCACGTATGCATGAGTGCATGCATGTATGTATGCATGCATGTGCGCTTGCATGCTTGATTGTATGAATGTATGTATGTATGTGAGTATGTATGCATGTGTTCATGTATGTATGTACACATGTATGTGTGTATGTATGTATGCATGTATGCATGCATGTAACCATGTATGTATGTATGTACGTGCTTATGTATGTATATATGTATGTACGTATATATGTCAGTATGTGTGTATGTCTGTCTGTCCGTCTGTAGGTGTGTGTACGTATGCATGCATGTACGTATTGATCTGTGTACGAGTGTACGCATGTGTAAATATGTATGTATGCGTGTACGTGCGCACGTATGTATGTATGTATGTATGCATGTATGTATGTACTTTATATATGTACGTATGGGTGCATGTCTGTGTGTTCGTCTGTAGGTATGCATATGTGTGTATGTATGTATGTATGTATGTATGTGTATGTGTGTATGTATGTATGTATGTATGTATGTATGTATGTATGTATTTATGTATATATGCAT
Source organism: Prorocentrum cordatum (assembly GCA_963575745.1). NCBI lineage: Eukaryota > Dinophyceae > Prorocentrales > Prorocentraceae > Prorocentrum > Prorocentrum cordatum. Next base: position 614,138 of record CAUYUJ010014160.1, read on the forward strand.
GTATGTATGTATGTATGTATGTATGTATGTATGTAAGTATGTGTGCATGCGTGTATGTGTGTATGTATGTATGTGTGTATGTATGTATGTCTGTATGGATGTATGTATGTATGGATGTATGGATGTATGGATGCATGGACGTATGGCTGTATGGATGTATCCATGCATGTATGTATGTATGCATGTATGTATGCATGTATGTATGTACGTGTCTGTATGTCTGTATGTATGTATGTATGCATGTATGTATGTATGTATGTATGTATGTATGTATGTATGTATGTATGTATGTATGGATTCGTTGTGTCTGTATGTACGTACGCACGCACGCACGTATATATGTATGTATGTATGGGTGTATGCATGTGCCTGTATGCAGGAGAGGGGGGAGGAATCGACGACGACGACGACGACGACGCCGACGACGGCGACGACGACGACGGCGGCGACGACGACGACGACGGCGAACCCCCCGCGGCGCGCCGACGCCTACCTGCAGCAGGTGCCTCGCCGCCCTCGCTGGGGAGTGCCCGAGGAGGGACTAGGGGGGGCCGCCCTGAAGCGCGTGATGGGGGGTCCTGGGGCCACGGACGGGCGCCTTCCTCGCCACGGCTAGGACCGCCTCGAATTTCTTGCCCAAACGCACCCTGGGGCTGCCAGGGTCCAGGACCCCGCCCCGCGCTCCAGGGGGGGTCCGTCCCAGGTCCGTGCCAGTCCAAGGGAGACTGTGCCGCAGTCCAGAGGGGTGCTGCGCCACAGTCCAGGGGGGTCTGCGCCACGCTCCAGCGGGGGGTCTGTGCCGCAGTCCACCAGGGCGGGGTCTGCGCTACAGTCCAGGGGGGGGGTTGTTTCACAGTCCAGGGGGGGGGGCTGTGCCACGCTCCAGGGGGGGTGGCTCTGGGTCGCGCTCCAGAGGGGGGTCTGTCCACATTTCAGAGAGGGGTTTGTGCCAGAGTCCAGGGGGGGGCTGTGCCACAGTCCAGGGGGGGGTCTGTGCCACAGTCCAACGGGGGAGTTTGTGCCACAATTCAAAGGGGGGCTGTACCACAGTCCAGGGTTGGGCCTGTGCCGCAGTCCATAGGGGGGGTCTGTGCCATAGTCCAGGGGTGGGTGTGCCACAGTCCAGGGGGGGCTGTTTACAGTCCAGGGGGGGCCCTCGCCACTGTCCAGGGGCGTGTCTGTGCCACAATCCAGAGGAGGGATCTGTGCCACAGTCCAGGGGGGCTCCTGTGCCACGCTCCAGAGGGGGTGCCACAGTCCAGGGGGGTTTGTTTCACAGTCCAGGTGGGGAACTGTGCCACGCTCCAGGGGGGGATTGTGCCGCAGTCCACGGGGGGGTCTGTGCCACAGTCCAAGAGGGGGGGTCTGTGCCACAGTCCAAGGGGGGGTCTGTGCCACAGTCCAGCGGGGGGGACTGTGTCACAGTTCAGGGAAGGGGTCTGTGCCACAGTCCAGGGGGGGGCCTGTGCCACAGTTCAGGGAGGATGTGCCACGCTCAAGGGGGGGGTCTGGCGGGGGTGTGTGCCATAGTCCAGGGGGGATTGCCACAGTCCCGGGGGATGTGTGCCACGCTCCAGATGGGGTGCTCCAGTCCAGAGGGGGGGGGTCCATGGAGGGGCCGGGGGCTTGGAGGGCCTCCAGGGTCCACGGGGGTCCTTCCAGAGTCCAGGGTCCAGGGGTGACTGCTCACGTGCCCGACTCTTTGGGTCCGTGGAGGGTCGGAGGGAGCCTCTTGGGGCCAGAGGGGGGCCCCAAGGCCTGTGTTCGACGACGCGCGGCCCCCGTACGCGACGACGCGCGCACGACGACATACGACCACGTTTTCGACGACGCGCGACGACAATAGTCGGGAGAAGGAGGGGCGGATGGGACGGCCAATCACCTTCCCCACTTCCTCCTTTCCCGTCCCAGCCTTCCGATTTCGATTCCGATCCGGCTTGCCTCGATCCGGCTCCCGAGTCGATCCGACTCGGCCCTGCCGACTTCTGTCGATTTTGATTTGGCTGTCGCCTTCTGCTGGCTTCTGCTGATTCGATCTTCGGGCCGATCCAATTCGATTTATCGATTCGATGCTGGGCCCCCCCTCGTCAATTTTCTCATCCCGAGGCAAGCTGGCCCTCCTTGCTGTGGGTGCTCCGCGATTTCTACCTGGAGCTCGCCGACCAGCACGGAGCCGCGCTCACCGCCGACGAGTACTTGGAGCAGGCCCTGCACGAGGGCCCCGAGGCTCCACTGGGAGGAGGAGGGGAGGACGAGGAGGAGGAGGAGGAGGAGGCTCTGGAGACTCTGGATGACGACGAGGTGTGCCGAGAACGATGCACCAAGCCACACAAAGAGACTCAAACACGCCGAACGCAGCGATCGACGCTCGCGAAGATTGGAACGGGCCGAGTGAAGCCACAACCAACCTTCTCTCCAGAGGGCCCTTTCCCTTGGATGAGGTACCTCCTCTTGAAGTGCCTCGGAGAACCCAAGGGCGGCCGACCGAGACACGGTTTTGAAATCAAAAAAGCCCTCGAGACGCACCTCGAAGCACATTCTGAACACCAGATCATTGGGCCTGTGCGCCAAAGCTTGTGGGACGGGTGCGCTTCTCTGACCCCTTTCGGGTCACCACCACAGGGGAGCCCCGCAAGGTCACACCGCCGAGCACGGCTATCTCCGCACCTACCGCACACCCATCGTCCCCTAAACCTATGAATCACGTGTCCTCCATCTTCAGAGAGGACTAGAAAAGAACTGCGCTCTACTCTGCTGCTCTCAATCACCTTCGCATCACTCCACCCTCCTTTCTGACACAGGCGCAAAATGCGCAACACACATCTCAAGGTGAGCGGGACCGCGGCCTCCCGCAGCTTCCTGACCTTCTCACTGGGCTTCTCGCGTGGGTGCACGTCTGCCCCCATTCTCGCATAGTAGTCGGCGCTCCTGTTACCATACCAGTACGTCATATTGATTCCTTGATCAATGGCTTTACTCCTCGACATGTGCGCAGGAATCCACTCGAGTTCAATCTCTTCAACTCCGATGTCTTGTGCAATTCTCCAAAATCTCTTCCACAGCTCCATATACTGACGTCCAGTTTGGCACCCATATGGGAACCCCAGCATCCACCCAATCTTGAGATCTTTGTAGTCGGTGACAATCGTAATGCGCCCTGCCGGCTTGTGCTGCAAAGCCTGTGTCGCCGCCCAGATCTCACCAGCTCCTGATGTCTGCCACGGATACGGTACTGGTCCCGAAGCCGCCGCCACAGTTTCACCAGCCTCATCAATCATGACAAAGGACCATCCAGCTCGTGCTCGAACTTCACAGTGTGGAAAAATACAGCTGCCATCAGTGCACGCAACACCACTGAGGAGCCCACTAACAGTGCACTTGTGCCAGTTGATAATGTGCTCGCTGGTCGGCATCGGCGAATTGAACGTTGGGTCCTCCATCAAGCCTTTTGTCGTCATCATAGTGTGTGGATGCCGCTGCCCATGTTCTTGACGTCCCCAGCGTAGCAATGCACGTTCTTCACCTGTCCAACTGAGTCGCTCCAGAGAATGCCAGTCACACCGAAAAATACGATGAGTATCCGTACCATTCTCCACACTGCACTTTGCACACAAGGGGCTATGCACTGCTCGAACTTGGTGCAAACGATCCTGACAGAAGAAACCTCCAGCCAACCAAGTACGTACTAGCCCAGCACCTTTGTAATCCTGCTGTGCCCTGAGCTGGGTGATTAAACGCTTGGCAGGTTCAAGCGATGGCGGGCCAGTGAGCCCTTCCATACTTCTGGAAAGTGGTACCTCACGTAGCAGGCGTCTTTGTGTACTCTGATTTACTATCTTTTTGAGCGTCGCAGAGCCAATGTCGTGTAAATCTAACTTCATCCCTCGCTCGGTAAGCCAACAGTCCCACGCCATAGCCTTCCATCCAAGCCTCTTGAGGGTGAGCACCACTGCACCTGCTGGCCCTCATACACTCCTCCAGGTACGACAGTTGTTCTGCGCCTGCATAAAGGCCAAGGCCATCGCTCGTTGCTTTACCCACTGTCCGTGCAACGCTCTGAGCCAATACACCACAGGATACTCATCCGCCGCAAAGGTAGGATCAGCTCGGGGGCAGTGCGAAAGTTGAAACTCCATGGTTCTGCATCTACCACTTGCTGGACCAAACAAGGCATGACCAGCTATGCCCCTAACTTGTTAATTGTGTATCTGACATGCCTTTTACCTTGACCGTGTAGGTAACTGAAGCCAAGCCTCCTCTGAAAAGGCGTCCCATCTGCCGTCCACCCATCGCCAACCGTCTGTAACGAGAAATTCTTTGTGATGTGGCGAGCACCCGAGCATGCTGTACTTCTCCTCCTGATCCTTGTCGTAGGGTCCGATCATGACCGAGCTGGCGCACTTTGCGGTGCCTCCGAAATTTATGCTGCTTCAGCGCCGCCTCGATCTGCTTCTCTAACCCCATGCTGGTCGCTATTACGTGCCCTTTTGCTCGGGCTGAGTTCACGCCCCAGCTTCACCAACTCCTTACACAGCATACGGGCGGCTGGTATGATGATCTTGAGAACTTGTTCGTGGGTACCCGTAGCTTGCAAGCTCCCATCATCCACCACTTGCGTTAGACTGAGCGAAGGCCACAACTTGTATGCCTGTTCGTAAGCACCCAGAGTGAAACGCATCATCATCGTAGTCGCGAACCCACATCCCGCTATGACTCCGTGATTTGTCTTGACTGCCCCTGACACCATGTTGCCATACTTGATCATGCGCCCATCAGCGTACGACTTGAGTAGCAGCGCCAATCTTGACCTCTTGAAACCATGTCGGCAGCCAACGTCCCATAGGGTCGCATGGGGAATCTTTTCAAAAGCTTTCTTGAGATCAAGCATGCCAGTAGCTGTGTGCCTTTTGAGAGTTAGCCCAGCTTCAGCCAGAAGTGATTGCGACCATACCGCCTGCTCGGAACTACGCCCTGCAACAGCATAGTGGTAGTCATTGACATTCTTAGCGAGCCATTCTTGCTGGTCGGCTTTGTGGCACTTGTTGTATACGCGAAGAAGGTCAGGTAGCAGCCCAATGAGCCTATGTCCGCCCTCAGGTTTTGGTAGTCGTGGCATGATGTTGTAGGTGAGCTGCGGTGGCAACTCCCCTATGGTCTCGGCCTTGTGCATGAGCTGTGCGAAGGCTGTGAGCGCGCTGTCTGAAAGCAAGGCGACATTCCTCGGGCCTAGGTTGTCAATACCTGACGCCGTGTTCGCCTTAAATGAAGTGGCCACTTTCCTGATGATCGCAGTATCTAACATCTTAACCTCCTCCGCATGTGCCTGTAATCGTAACCCCTCTCCAAAACTTCGCTCTCCCTGTTGATATCTCCAAACCTGCTTCCACTCTTCCAAGTCTGACTGTTAGCGCAGGGCATGAGACCTCACACCTTGCGTGGGATGTATGTCAGCCTGTGTCCACATGGCGGGTAGCTTAGACCATCTGTGGGCCTGCTTGCCGCCGTTCTCAATGACATCCGCAATCAACTTGCGCCACTGCTTAACACGGTTATTGGCAAACTTTATCTCCAGAGTAGTAGCTTCCTTCGCCGCAGTCCAGCTCGCTTCTCGCAACCACCCATCATCCCAACTGAATTCGTAATCATACCTGTAACACCATATATCCCAAGCCTCGCCCATGTCTAGCCCCTTGCTCTTGAGGTTCTGCATGGTGTTGAACCTGTCTTGAATGAATTTGCAGTCCGTGGGCCAACTCCGTTTGCGTGCATGCATGAGATCAACCATGACCATTGAAGCACGCCTCCACTGTCTGGACCTTGGATCTCCTGGCGGTGAGTGACCTGGCGCTTTGCGGACCACAGCCACCATCTTGAATTCGGGCTCAGTGAACTGTGCCCTTCCCCTGCAAGCTCGCCCATGTCGATCCTCTAGTTGAAAGCGCCGAACAAGTTCTTGGTCAGCCAAAGCATGCCATTGCGAGAAGCACCAATGTAGGTCTTCCCGATCTTTCGCATATTCACATTCTCGCTGAACTTGCTGATATGATGGCGGCGGGGGTGCTGCACCTAGCGGGCATACCTTGGGTAACTTCTTTGGAACCTTGAGCTGTTGTACAAGCGCAGCACCTGGGCCCACACGAAGAGAGAGTCGGACACCCCAATGCGTGGCTATCGACAGCCCCTCAATCCTGGACACATCCATAATGAGCCCTTTGAAATGCTGGCCAACCACAAAGTAGTCAAGCACACGTCCTTCTCCACATGCACATGTCCATTGCGTAGGAGCTGCTATCATCGCTGGCACCTGCGCAAGAATGTTAAGGCCGGAGGGCTCTTGAGGAGTCATGTTCCAGTCTCCACCTATGATGAACGGCCTGCCAAGCCTCTGTAGCTGCTCCATCACCAGCATGATGATCCGTTTGTTCTCATCTTCGTAATCGCGCACCTTGCGCCCTGATATCAAATATATGGACGCAAGAGTGAAACCACCTGGCAGCATACCATCAGCCCATTGCATAGCCCATCTCCACTGCGGTGCGTATGCTCCCCCAAAATCGGGCGGCACCGCCGACGCAATATCTTGTCTGATTCCAACCGCAACTCCAGAGCTGGCGGCATGTCCTTCACCTTTGTGAACAGGCGGTATGTGGCAATTCCAACCTTGATGCAATAGACGTAGCTGTGCGTCTCCTGTATTTCCTTTGAGAATCTTGTGCTCCTGAAGCAGAATGCCATCAGTGTTGGGAAACATCTCCGTGATCTCTGTCGCTACAAGGGCCATCTTGACCGCTTCTTTCTGCGCCGCAGTTATATTCACCGTGACGAAACTCCAGCCTCTCTCATGCCGCAATTGCGTCGTCCTTGCACCATCCGCATCAAGCTCCCCAGTACCATCTGACCGCTCTCGTAGTCTTTGTGCAGTGGTGCCTCCCCTGCGCTCCCCAGCAGGAGCTGACCTCCCGTCGGAGGCCCCACTGGGCGAAACTCCTCCTGCCTTGGCCTCGACCACCTGCCCATCGGCAGCTAGGCCAGGAAGTTCAGCTCCACCGCTGTCGCGTACTCGTCGTCCCTGGGTGGTAGGGCCTCCTCTGCACTCCCCTGCGGGGGCTGACCTCCCGTCGGAGGACCCGCAGGGCGGATCGCCTCTGAGCTGGGCCTCGACCACCTGCCCGTCGGCAGCCAGCTCAGAGGGTTCAGCCCTACCACCAATGCTAGAAACAACTCCAGTTCCCAAAGTCACTACCATGGGTACGTGCACCTGATCCGAATCGTGAACCAACCTTCCGTGGCCCACTGCGTCACCTTTACGACCAAAACCATCGTGTACGCCCAGAAGACCTTGCTCCAAGCCCTCCAAGATCCGCTTCACACTGCTCCGTATAAGCACAAGTATGTTTTCTTGTCGCCCCCAGCCAACTTGACCATGTCTCGCGGCCTCACAACTGACCGTCTTGCGCATGTTCTGCAGTTGGGGGCTGGGTTTTGCGCCGCTTTGCCACAGCGGCGATGTTGACTGCGACCATTGCCTCGAGCATGCGGCTTCTTGCGGCCTTGATTCTCCTACTCTCCTCATCTGAGTCGACCCCATCCAACTTGAGTCCAGCATGCTCGAAGACTTCTTCGTAGTCAGCCTCGTCAGGTACAGGGATGTCTGCAGCCATATCAACATCATCATCAACATGCACAGGCCGACGGGGAACATTCTCTTGATGCTGCTGCTGCTGCTGCTGCTGCTGCTCTCTCTCTGCCAGCTGCTTCTCGGGCAGTTCAAGTGCTTGCTGCAGTGCTTTGAGAGGCCCAGCGAGCTCGTCAGGCATCTCAGGCTTGCCCAAACGCTTCTGAAGACTGGCCACCTGTCCACAGAGGGCAATAGCGGGATGCGCGGCCTGGGCGTGTCCTCCATCAGCGGCTTCTCGCATGAAGGCTGCAGCCTGCGCATCTTTGATCTTCTGCCTCCTGTTCTCGCGGTTGCGCACGATCTCTTGTTCGGCATCTCTGGCTTCCAATGCAGCTTCGAGCTCTGCCTCACGTTCTCGTAGTCGTTCTTTGGCCTTGTCCAACTTCTGAGTGACACTCTGCATGCGCTGCCCGAGCTGGAACGAAGACATGTTATCGTAGTCGGGCGCCTGGAACACCTCGTCCTCCTTAGGTTCGGCCTGCTGCACAGCTTTGTCCCAGACGTCAACAAGCTGCTTGCAGTCGTCAGGCCAGCTCGAGCGGTCATCGCCATGCGCCTTGGCCATGCTAGCCAGCATGGTCCTCGCTGTGGCAGGATCCGTCTCGATGATCTTGGCGTCGCCTCCAGGGGCTGCAGTGGTGCGAGCCTGATCCGTGAAGCGCTGGCAAAATTTTAGAACGAATGTGCGCGGCGCTATGGGGAGAGCCACTTTTTGAAAACGGCCCGCCCTCAATCCGTGACACTTTTATACATGTTTGAAACTAATGCGCGCGGCGCTGAGGCGAGAGCCACATTTTGAAAACGGCCAGCCTTCAATCCGTGCAGCTCGTGCAATTTTGTGAAACGGATGTGCGCGGTGCCAAGGCGAGAGCCACATTTTGAAAACGACCCGCCCTCAACCCGTGAAGCGTGTGCAATTTGTTCAAATGAATGTGCGCGGCGCTGAGGCGAGAGCCACATTTTGAAAATGGCCAGCCCTCAATCCGCGCAACACTTGCAATTGCTAAAGAACGGGTGCGCGCGGCGTTTAAGCGAGAGCCACATGTTGTAAACCACCCGCCCTCAATCCGTGAAACTCTTGCAAATATTGAAAACGAATGTTCGCGGCGCTAATGCGAGAGCCACTTTTTGAAAACCACCCGCGTTTCATGTGTGAAACTGGAGTCAAGTTTAAGCATTAGGGTCAGTAGTGGTGAGTAAGTCTCAGGCGAAACGCCCGGCCCGACCTTTCGACCAGCCTCGGGGTGCAACAGGGAGGAGGTACCCACAATGAGAAAGAATGGAGGATCATCGTGATGCTGATGATGATGATGCTGCTGCTGCTGCTGATGATGATGATGATGATGATGGTGCTGGATGATGATGGTGGCTGTGGTGATGACGATGATGATGATATTGGATTGGTGGTGGTGGTGCTGGTGATGATGATGGTGGTGATGACGATAATGGTTATGATAATGCCGATGGTGCTGATGATATGATGGTGACGATGATGATGCTGATGATGCTGATGCAATGGTGATGACGACTATGATAAGGGTGATGATGCTGGTGGTGATGATGTTGATCATCATGATGTCGATGATGAGGAGGAGGAGTAGTCAGAAGGTACGGAGGAGGAGGAGGAGGAGGAGGAGGACGAAACTGAGGAGGAGGAGGACGAGGAGGGGGAGGAGGAATACGGACCACCTCCTGCCGTCCTCCCTCAGCCCTCCACTTCCTCTTCCTCTTCTTCGTCCTTCTCCTGCTGCTCCTCATCCTGCTCGTCCTTCTCCTGCCCTCCTCTGTGATGTGTCTTGAACAGGGAACTGTAAAGAGTATACAGTGGCTCAAGTGGGGGCCCGTCAAACCGAAGCTCGGGATCAGCCGGAGCAGACCTCCGAGTCAGCCTGAAATGAAAGGCTTGTTCAGAGCTTGCAGTGGATGGTCAACCTGAAGCTGGGTGAGTCAGCCTGGTTAGCTCCCAACAACAGCCGATCTGGGGACCTCTGGAAGCCTCTTGGAGGCCTCTGGGAATTCTAAAGGGGCACTTTTGGAATCATTTGGGGATCTCTTGGAGGGCCGTCCTGGGGCGATCCAGGAGACTGTGGATCAAATATGGGTGCAACCTAGATGAGACACCACACAGAAAGGGCAAGCTTTTTGTTTGGTGTATAGCATGTCCTTAAACAGCGCGTCTGCACCCCCATGGACCCCGAACTTTATCATCACCAGGAGGTTATTATCGCGAGCTGTCGGTTATGTATGCCGGCATGCATGTGTGTATGTATCTTGGTTTGTAGGTACGTATGTGTACATGTATGTATGTGTATGTTGAATGTAGTTATGTGTATGTATGTATGTCTGTATATATATATATACATATGGGTGCATGCACGTATGTATGCATCTAAGCTAAGCATTGTGTGTATGTGTGTACTTGTGCATGTGTAAATTGGTATATGCATGTATGTACACAGGTACACATCTATGTATGTATATGTGTATGTATGCATGTATGTATGTGTACATGAATGTATGTAGGCATGCATGCATGCATGCATGCATGTGTACGTGTGTATGTGTGTATGTGTATGCGTGTATGTATATTTGCATGTGTGTATGTATGCACGCATGTATAAGTATGTGCGTGTATGTATGTACGCATACATATATACATGTACGTATACATGTGCGTATGTGTGTATGTTTATACATAAGCATTAAGGTATGCATGTGTGTATGCATGTACGTATGTGCGCGCATATGGAGGCAGGTCGGTGGTAGATAGGTATGTATGCATGCATGTATGCATGCATGCATTCATGCATGCATGTATATTTGAAATTATGCATGTATGTATATTTGTACGTACGTTTGTATGTACAGTTATATGCATGTATGCGTGCATGTATGCATGTATGTATGTGTGCAATATCTATATACACATATATCAGAGTGAGGGGGCCGAACGGTCACTCATTGTCCCTGGGTGCGTGGCTGACTGGGGAATTCGTGGTGACAATTCTGCTTGTTGCGTTGTTGTTGTTTTTGGCTGTTGTTGTCGTTGCTGTTGCTGTTTGTTGTTTGTTGATTGTTGTTGGTTCTTTGTTGTCGTCGTCCCACCCGCGACCCACCCGCGACTCACTCCGCGACCCACCCGTGACCCACCCCGCGACCCACCCCGCGACTCACTCCGCGACCCACCCGTGACCCACCCCGCGACCCACCCGCGACCCACCCCGCGACCCACCCGCGACCCACCCGCGACCCACCCCGCGACCCACCCGCGACCCACCCCGCGACCCATCCGCGACCCGCCCGCGACCCACCCGCGACCCACCCCGCGACCCACCCGCGACCCACCCCGCGATCCACCCTGAAGGGAGGAGAAACCGCCCGGACCCGACAATTGACGTTTACTAAATGGCCCTGGGCGTTTACTAAACAGCCCTGCCCTGTTCGATTCATTCTTTGTGTGCGTTTACTAAACGGCTTCGCTTATCGGGGTGATTCTTATGGGGTGGATTTTCTGCCCTCTACACCCGCGACCCAACAGCGACCCACCCGCGACCCATTTGCGACCCACCCGCGACCTACCCACATTGGTTTAACGAACAAATCAGCGCCTGCGGCGGGCTCGTTGCATAATTTGTGAAACGTTGGCGCCTGCGGCGGGCTTCTCCAGAGTCTCGCAAACTGCCGACGTCCCCACCGCCCCCTCACTCTTATCCGCATCTGCGGGGTGCTACAGTATACAGCCTGCTTAACGCCAAGTAATTAGTGATGCCTGGCCCCCGAAATCGTTGACCATCGTGGCCCCCCCCTCGTGGCTCCCCCTCGTGCCCCCCCCGTCGTGGCCCCCCTCCGTGCAGGCGTGAAAAGCTGTTTAAAGCTTGCTGCTGCCAGCGTGTCGTTTGGAGAGGCTCAGTGGTCGTCCCGAGTCATCTTAGGGCTGTCTCCGGGGCCTCTCGGAGGCATGCCGAGGGCCATACTGGTCCAACTTGGGCCATCTTGCATCACCGTGGAGCTGATCTTGGACTACCTGGGTGGGCCATCCTCCCAACCCCGCGCAGCGGGGGGGGGGCGGTGCAGACCCCAGGGCCCGGCAGAATTAGGCATGATGCTGAAGGATCCCGATGGCGGCTTTCCGTCCTACCTCCGCGTCTCTCTCTATATTGCTGCCCTTTCCCCAGTCTCGCTCGAGACATTCTCCAAACATTGGCTTCGGAGCTTCTTGTCAACTGCAATCGCAAGGCGTGGAAAACCCTCCCGCGCCACACGCATCGCAAGGTGTGGCAACCCTGGCCGCAAAGCAAACAACTGTTCGGATGTTCAAGACCCCATGGATGAGGAAATGAGCTTCCACAGTTGAGGTCGGCGCCTCGGTTTCAGAGGGCTGAACCCTCTCCCTCCTCCATCCTCCCCCCCCCGCCCTTACCCACTCCCTCCCCCCCCATCCTTTCCCCCCCCGCTTCCTTATGATCCTGTCCGTCATGGATCCTGCTGGTGCTGGCCCTCCTCGCTCTCCTCCTGCTCTTACGGCTGGCTCGCACGCTCCTCCTCCACCTTCTCTTCCTCCTCCTCCTCCTCCTCCTCCTCCTCCTCCTCCTCCTGCCTCCTGCCTCCTTTGCTCCGTTGGTGCCTGGATCCCCTACACTCCTCCTCCTGCCTCCTCCTCCACCCCCTCTCCCTCTTTCTCTCCTCCTCGTCCTTCTCCCCGCGGCCCGGAGGAGCACCGCGGGGTGCGGGAGGACCTCAGGCGCCTGTTCACCAGCCGCAGCTGCGCAACCCTGGCACGGCCAGCCGCGGACGAGGATCTCTACCCGTCCCTCTATCCTCCCCCCGCTCTCCACCCCCTCTCTCTGTATCAATCTTCGTCCTTCTGTTTGTCCGTATGCCTGCCTGCCTGCCTGCCTGCCTGCCTGTCTGTCTGTCTGTCTGTCTGTCTGTCTGTCTGTCTGTCTGTCTGTCTGTCTGTCTGTCTGTCTGTCTGTCTGTCTGTCTGTCTGTCTGTCTGTCTATCTGTCTGTCTGTCTCTATATTCTTCTTCTTCCTATTACTACTATTATTCGCTCTCTCTGTCTCTCTCTCTCTCTCTCTCTGTTTCTCTCTCGCTCTCTGTCTCTGTCTCCCTCTCTCTCTGTTTCTCTCTCTCTCTCTCTGTTTCTCCCTCCTCTCTCTCTTTCTCTCGGGAGCGAGCGCAGGTCCGGGCAACCGTCAGGCAGCGAGCGACTGCGGCTGGAGCGTGCAGCGGAGCGCCAGATGCCCTCCGTCGGCGGGCGAGAGTTGGCTCGCCCGCTTCCGAGCGGTGCGGAAGGCGGGCTACGCCTTCCCCCCCCCCTTTGTGCGCAGCGCAGAATGTCAAGCAGTGGCGAAGCGTCCTGGCGTGCCTATAGGCCTGCCCAACAACGTGCTAAGAACCTTTTGTGGTTTCCGCGAAATGTTCTTAGAACATTTCTGGCTGGGTCTGTCTTGTTTCAACACATCGGGTTTATGTGTACATTGTTCTTGTTCTTAGAGCATTTTTGGGTTCTAAGAACATGGCGTGGTAGGCCTACAGGAATGCTGGGACGGTCGGTCCCTGCTCAAGAATGAACTCGGTGGTACCCCAAAATACTTATACTATATGTGCGTCGCCCCCCCAGGGGCGACGCGCGCACCGAGAACTCTTAGTATATGCGTCGTGGCGGGCGCTTTCTGGCCACACCGCTTGGGAAACGATGTGCTACGCGATGGGTATGCTATATGTTCGGGTCGGACGCGCGCCTCCAAGGAGGACATAACATCAACATGTCCCTGTGCGTCCTATGAACTGCTCCCTCTCTGGAGCGAAATCGGATCCAGGGGAGCTCAGGATGCCCACCGGCTCCACAAGCCCACGATCCATCTGGTCCCAAAGGTCTGCCGCGCTTGTCCCGAGATCGGTCCCGAATGCGGACTCCTCATGTTGTAAAGATCACAGGATCGGCGCTCCCGTAGCTGCGATCCCTTGTAAAAACCACCAGCTCCGCGCCCGCGACGCTCCCAGGCGCTCCCCGACGACGCTCCAGGAGCGCCCAATCATTCCCAAGCAACCCCAGGCGCGACGCTCCCAGACCCCCAGGCGCCCCCAGACGTTCAAGGAACGCCCAAAATCTTCAGGCAGCCCCAGGCGTTCGCCAGGCGGTCCGAGGCGGTACCAGACGCTTGAAATATTCCCTGGCGAGCCCAGGAGCGCCCGAGTGCTCAGCGGCGCCAGGCGCTCCCCAGGCGGTCCCAGGCGTTTCCCCGATGTCCCCAGGCGCTCCCAGCCGTTCCAGGCGCTCCAGGAACGACCAAACGCTCCCAAGCTAGGCGCACGCGTTCTCAAGGCGGCCCCCAGCGCTCCCAAACGCGGGACGCCCAATCGTTCCTAGGCAGCCCCAGGCGCTCCCAGGCGCTCCCAGACGCCGGTGACGTTTCCAGGCGCTTCCAGCAGCCCCAGGAACGTCCAGCGTTCCTCGGCGGCCCCAGGCGTCCCTCAGGCCAGCGCTCCCAAACGCTCCCAGGAGTTCCTAGACGCTCCAGGAGCGCGCTCCTGGGCGCCCCCAGCCTCTCCCCAGGCGCCCCCCAACGGTGGCTCAGACGCCTCCCGGAGCTCCCACACGCCCCCGACTCGCTCCCAGGCCCTCCTGGACGCTCAGGGCTCACCAGGCGCCCCAGGACGCTTCAGGAAGCTCCAGGAGGCTCCAGGAAGTTCCAGGAAGCTTCAGGGAGCTCCAGGGGGAACCAGGAAGCCTCAGGAAGCTTCAGAAAGCATTCAGGAGGCCCCAGGAAACTGCAGGAAGCCCCTAGGAAACACCAGGAAGCACCCAGGAAGCATCCAGGAAGCGCCCAGGAATCCCCAGACTTCCCCCAGGAAGTCTCAGGAAACCACGGGGGCCCAGGAAGTCCCAGGAGGCCCTAGGAGGCTTCAGGAAACCACAGGAAGTTTTAGGAAACTACAGGAGGCCCCGGGAGGCCCCAAGAGGCCCCAGGAAGTTCCAGGAGGCCCGAGAATGCTTTAGGATGGGGCACAGGAGCCCCCAGGAGGGCCCAGAAAGCTCCCAGGAAACACCGGTTGATTCGGTCTGACGGACCCCGAGAAAGCCGTCTGATTTCTTCGCATGCTGACCACCCACCCCACGCGCGGTGGCCGCATACCGCCACGCCTGCATATGCGGCGCACTTGCGGCGCATCCGCAAAGACATCCGCGCGCTCGCGCGCGAGTCCGGTCGCGTGGCGAGGCGCCATCACTGTCGCGTATCGAAGCTACGGCGCCGAATTATCATTCCGAGATCGCCGCCGATTCGGCGCGCGAGCCTGAACCCGCGCGCTCGAGCGCTGCCAACTCGTTCAAGGAAGCCGCTTGGCGCCGCGCGCCGACCCCCGCGCGAGAACTTACGCTCCGAGACCATCGCCGATGCTGCGCGCGAGTCCTCTCCTGCGCGCGCGAGCACTGCCCAGTCGCGCGAGGAAACTGCTCGGCGCCGCGCGCCGACCCCCACGCGAAAATCGCGCGCTGAGACCACTGGCGACGCGACGCACTGAGTCCTCCTCCGTGCGCTCGAGCGCTGCCCTTCTCGCGCGAAGAGTCAGCCTAGCGCTGCGCCCCGACCGCAGCGCGAGCATTTGCGTCCGGGTCGCTGCTGCGACGCGCGAGTCCTTACTTGCTTGCTTGCGCGCGACGCCTACGCAGTCGCGCGAGCAGGCTGCTTGGCGCCGCGCGTCGACCCCCGCGCGAACATCGCGCGCCGAGACCGCCGCCGTTGCGACGCGCGAGTCGAGATAGCCTTTCAATTTCTTTTCATACAGAAGATCCCCCCCGCCCACCCACCCGCGCGGTGGTCGCGCTGCGATGCGCCCACATGTGCAGCGCCCTTCGACGTTCGTCGTTCGTCGGTCGGACCGTTCGTCGTTCCTCGTCAGCCGTTGTCCAGGTCACCATTCGTTGTTCGTCGTTCGTCGTTCGTCGCCCGTTTGTAAACGTTCGTCGTTGGTCGTCCGCCACCGTCGTCGTTCGCCGAGTCGCACGCCGATACTTCCGCTGGGAGCGCGATGCATGTCACCTTCCCCCTTTTTGGGGGCGCTGTGGCGGTAGAGGCGAGGAAGCGCGCTTTCGGGCGCAGCCGAGGCAGGGTGGGGGGCTGGGACACGAACGCCGCGAGCGCGCAACAACGCGTCCCACCCCAAATAACCCTGCTGAGGGGGTGGGATGCGCGCGTACACTTCTCGTAAGCTCTCTCTCTCTCTCTTTTTTTTTTTTCTCTCTCTCTCTCTCTCCCTCTCTCTTGAGGAAGAAGTGCCCAGGCTTGATGAAATATTCGCCAAGAGTTCCTTACGATTGCTGGGGGAATCGCCTGAGACCCTTCAGGCTCCACTGGGATCCCTGAAGGCCCCCGAAGCAGCAATCCTGAGCTGGTGGCCCTGCCCGCCAGGCGGCGGAGGGCCCGCCGGGCAGGTTCGCCAGGGAGGCGCTGGAGCTTTAGAATTCGTTTCTCTGTGTGGCGCCCTGGCCGGAGCCCCGCCAGGGCCGTCCTGAGGCCAACGAGGAGCTCGCCCACCTAATCTGCTGTACAGTCAACCATGATAGTAAGGATGGGAAACCTTCACGAGGGTACCTTTGCATCCTCGCCTCCTCAGTCCATCCTTCGCCGCTTTCGCTTGCCGCGCCCCGCTCGAAAAGCTTCGAAAGGGGCGTCCAAGGCCCTTGCATCCTTATCGCGCATCCTTCCTATACTGGTTGACTGTGCTGCGCGCAGAACGGAGGATGCGCAGCCCGCCTCCTTTGCGTCGTTTGGCGGCGCGCGTGCTCAGCCTCGTCCGCCCCGTCGTTCGCTTGGCGCTCCGGCGAACACTCCGACCAACGGTCGCCCACGCCTGGCGTTAGTCGGGTGCGACGCTCGCGCAGGGGAGGGGGAGGACGAGGAGGAGGAGGAGGAGCAGGACGAGGATGAGGAGGAGGAGGAGGAAGAGGAGGAGGCAGAGGAGGAGGAGGAGGAGGAGGAGGAGGAGGAGGAGGGGGAGGAGGAGGAGGAGGAGGATGAGGAGGAGGAGGAGGAGGAGGAGGAGGAGGAGGGGGAGGAGGAGGACAAGGAGGAGGAAGGTCAGAAGCTGATAACGGCAATGCCGTGCCAGATCGCCGAGTAATCAAAACCGCAGCAAAAAAACGCCCTCGGTATGGCCTCCAGTGCACACGGGAGGGACAGGCCACTGGCACGCTGGCGGGGACGAGGGGGAGCCGTGCGAACCCCGAAGGGGGGGGAGCGAGGGAGGCCCACCGCGGCAGGCCCAGGCGGCGCCCCGCGCGCGCGAGCATCCCAAGCGGGCTGCCGAGGCGAACCTCCCGCGGCAGACGCACTGCGTCTGGTGGCGCGCCAGACCGCTGCCAGACAGCGCGCTGGAGCCGCGCCCGCCGCGGCGCCGAGGTGCGCCAGGGACTCTTGGGGGAGCAGGGGCAGGAGCAGGAGGGACCCCTCCTCGTCGTCCTCCTCCTTTTCCTCCTACTCCTCCTCCTCCTCCTCCTCCTCCTCCTCCTCTTCCTCTCCTTCTCCTCCTCCTCCTCCTGCTCCTCCTGCTCCTCCTCCTCCTCCTCCGCCTCCTCCCTCTCCCTCTCCTCCCTCTCCTCCTCCTCTTCTTCTTCCTCCTCCTCCTCATCCTTTTCCTCCTACTCCTCCCCTCCTCCTCCTCCTCCTCCTCCTCCTCCTCCTCCTCCTCCTCCTCGTCCTGCTCCTCCTCCTCCTCATCCTCATCCTCATCCCTCTCGTCCTCCTCTTCTTCGTCCTCTTCTTCCTCTTCTTCCTCCTCCTCCTCCTCCTCATCCTCCTCCTCCTCCTCCTCCTCCTCCTCCTCCTCCTCCCCCCCCAGACCTGCGACGTCTTACGTTTTTGTTCAAGCGGGCCTGGAGCTTTGGGCTACCTGCTTTCCGTCTTGCATCGCTGCATGACGATCCTGGAGCTTGGCGAGGCCATTCCGACGCCGAAACCGACGGAACAGTTACGCCTTTTTGTTTTCAGTGCGTTTGGGTGCCCCTCTCCCCCGCCCCTTTCGCGAGCCAGGAACAGCTGCAAGCGCTCGACTCCCTTCCCTACGAGCAGCTGAGGCCCGAGTTCCGGCAGAGCCTGGAGGCACCTGCCTGTTGGCTGAGGAGGAGGAGGGGGAAGGAAGGAAGAGGAGGAGGAGGAGCAGGGGGAGAAGAAGGGAAATGGGAGAGGAGAGAGGAGGAGAGCAGGAGGAGGAGGAGGAAGAAGAGGAGGAGGAGGAGGAGGAGGAGGAGGAGGAGGAGGAGGAGGGCCAGTGCAAACCCAAGCCTCATCAACGATGTTGCAATAACCCCTGCCTCCAAGTTCCCTCTCCCTGCCCCGATGGAAGTGTTTGAGTATTCTGAACCCTGAACCGCGCCAGAACACTATTCCTGGGACTTCCTCGCCGTGAGCGAACGTCGCTGTTGCGCCCTGACGATACTGAATCGGGCCAGAACAGCAGCTCCTTGGACTTAAACACGAGTCAACGTGATTATTGCGCCCTGATAGCCATGCATCGTGCCAACATACCGTTTCTGGGATGTCAGCCGTAATAAGTCGTGAAAGTGCTGTAAAGTCTTACGTGAGACGAATGTGCGAGGCGCTGAGGCGAGAGCGACATTTTGTAAAGGAACCGCCCTCCATCAACTTTTGCAAACATTTAGGACGAACGCGCGTGGCCTGAAGGCGAAACTTACAATTTGAAAACCGCCCGCCCTCCATCCGTGAACCCACTGAAAACTTTTGAGACGATTGTGCACGGCGTTACGGCGAGAGCCACATTTTGAAAGCGGCCCGCCCTCCATCCGTGAAACCGCTGCAAAGTTTAAACTTGAGGATCATGAATAAGTCTCCGGCGAAACGCCAGGCCCGCCCTACCAACACGTTTTGGGGTGCGAAAGGGAGGAGTTGTCTATAAGGCAAAGGGACTGAGGAGGAGGAGGAGGAGGAGGAGGAGGACGGAGAGGAGGAGGAGGAGGAGGAGGAGGAAGAGGAGGAGCAGGAGAACGAGGTGGAGGAGGAGGAGGAGGAGGAGGAGGAGGGGGAGGAGGAGGAGGCGGAGGAGGAGGAGGAGGAGGAGGAGGACGGGGATGGGGACGAGGGCAAGGAGGACGAGGAGGGAGGAGGAGAAGGCCAGTGTACGTTGGTAGGGGCTTTACGTGTCCTAGAGGCCTCTTGGATGTGCCCCATGTGCAGAGGAAACCCCAGTGGGGGGAGACGCATCGGGACACGAGATGCCCCACTTGATCACATGAAGTGCTGGGCGCGGCGCGTGGACAGGGGCCTGATCCCAGACATCCGGCCGCTACAGTTTTGTCCACGCGTGGGCCCAGGAGGTTTGGACCGCTTCCCCAGGGCCAGCTCTTCGTCCCGAGTCGTTTTTCGACTGCCCCGAGGACCAGCGGAGGCCCCCGGAGGCCGAGGACGGCCCCAAACCCGCCGCTCCAGTTTTTTGGAGCGTCGCATCTCCTCCTCCTCCCCCTCCACAATTACTCAATATGAAAATACTTTCCCTCTTCCCCTGATGGCGTCCGGGTGATGGCCGCGCATTCTCCGCGTACTGTTTTTTTACACACAGGATGCCCGGGAAATCCCGGGAAACGACTCTCGCTGAGGCGCCGGCGTCATTTTCGGGCCGAACGCCCCCCGCGTATTGTTTTTTACACAGGATTCCCGGGAAACGGGTTTTCGCCTGCGTTTTTTTATGATGCTCTCGCTGAGGCGCCGGCCTCATTTCTGCTCCCGAATCGTTCCGAATCGTGCTCCCGCTGCAGCGTGGGCCTCATTTTCGGATCGGTGTTTGGCCTCCGTCGTTCAGGATGGCGTTCTCGCCCCAGCGCGGGCCTCTTTCTCGCGCGCCCATCCGCCCGCCACCACCGCGCCGCACCACCACCACCACCACCACCACCACCACCACCACCACCACCACCACCACCACCACCACCACCACCACCACCACCACAACATCACAGCACCACCCACCAGCACCAGCACCACCACCACCAGCACCAGCACCCACCACACCACCACCCACCACCACCACCACCACCACCACCACCCACCACCACAACCACGCACACACGCACGCACGCACGCACGTGCACCACCACCCACTACGCACGCGCGCGCGGAGCCACAGGTCCGCTACGACACGCGTCCGCGGATAGAGAAAATCAGCGCCATGGTAAGGGATGGGAGGGAGGGGTAGGACGTCTGATATGACGCGAGCGCACCTAGCTTGTCCTCCTCCCCCTCCTCCTCCTCCTCCTCCTCCTCCTCCTCCTCCTCCTCCTCCTCCTCCTCCTCCTCCTCGAGGAGCTCAGCGCGAGGCTCCTGGCGGAATGCCGCGCGAACCCCAAGTCGGCGGGCGGGCGGCCGCTCAGCTGCGCCTCGCTGGTGGCCCTGGCGCGCAGGCGGCGCTTCCTGGGGCAGAATCCGCCCACCTCTTGCGTTGCTCTCCGTCCCTCCTCTGCCCCCTGGCCCAAGGAGGGACAGAGCCAGCCCAGAGATCCGACGCTCCAACAGAAATTGGAGCGGCGGGTTGTGGGCCGTCTTCGGCCTCTGGGGGTCCTCGCCGGGCCTCGGGACGGTCGAATAACGACTCGGCACGGAAGACTGGCCCTGGGGAAATGGTCCAGGCCTCCTGGGCCCACGCATCGACAAAATTGCAGCGGCCGGATGTCTGGGTCTACAGTCGGGCCGCTGCAATATTGAACGCGAGATAAGCAATAGAGCCCTTTTTTGTTGGTCCCAGAAGAGCCTGGGTGCACGAGGAGGGCTAGAGGAACAGCCACGGAACGACCTAAGGACCAGCGAGCCCCTTCCGACCCCAAAGCGGTCCTTATTTTAGTGTCTTGGCTGTACCTTTCGGTTGTTGAAAGTAGGTACTGTTGGATGCCCAAGTCCCGATCTATTTTAGGCGCCTTACTACTTCAAGAGTGGAGTGGTCTTCCCTCTTCCCTCGTCCTCAGGGGGCGGGCGGAAGCCCAATCTACTTTCAATGCCTTCCTGCTTCATGTTTCTACCCACTCCTTCCGACCGACGGGTCCGGCCGTACAGCCCAAGTCCCCCCCCCCAGGGGCGCGAAGATAGCAGCGTTTCGCGCGTCACCGCCGTGGCAGTCGAGAGCTGCCCTTCCTTCAGTGGGCGGCGCGAGGGTTGAAGAGAAGCGCGCATCGCGGGGCGACCCAGAGCAGCTGTGATCACCGAAGGCCCAGAGATCCGACGCTCCAACAACAAATTCGCGCGGCGGGTTTTGGGCCGTTTTCGGCCTCCCGGGGCGAGAGCGCGAAGTTAGGCGACCTAGAACAGCTGTGATCACCGGAAGGCCCAGAGATCCGACGCCCCAGCAAAAATTCGAGCGGCGGGTTTTGAGCCGTTTACGGCCTCCTGGGCCTCGCTGGACCTCTGGGCCGTGAAAAATGGCTCATGACGAAAGACTGGCCCTGGGGACCTGCGGGGCCCACGCATCGAGAAAATTTGGAGCGGCTGGATGTCCAGGGACCTGGGGTAAAAAGTTGTCCACGAGAAGCATCTTTACTGTCATGATGCAGCCGTTGTAGGCCCTTCGCTGGCGTTCGAGAGTCATGCATTCTACCGGTCTGCAGGTGCATGTCAACGGGGTTTGAGGGTACGGTCGATGTTTCCCCCCTGCCTCCTCGTCCTTGGCGCCCTGGTATAACACGACGGGTTAGAACTTGGAAACATCATCTTCACCACAGGCAGTCATATGGCCGAGCGGAATCTGATAGAGTAGAACTAGCTCGGTATCCCCTCCCGGCCTTCTCCTGCTGCTCCGCTTGCACCATGCATCCGTCCTTCCTCTTCCCATTTTGTCCCTCTTCAGCGTTCCGATCGTGTGTGTGTGTGTATCTTAAGGGCTTCGCCCCTCGCCGCCTGCCCCTCCATTACTAGTGCGGGCGGCTGCGCGGGGGTCTCCTCGGGGCCTCTTGGGGGTCTCCTTGGGGACTCGTCGGGGCCTCTTCGGGGCCTCTTGGGGCCTCTTGGGGCCATCTTGGGGCATCCTGAGGCCCTCTCGGGGCGGAACGGCCGAGTTTTCGGCTCGTGGACTCCCTCTTGGGCCTTATCTTGGAACCGTCTCAGGGCCCTTTTGGGCCGTCTGGGGCGCCTCCTGGACCGTCTTGGAGCCGTCTTGGGGGCCTCTTGGGCCGTCATGGGGGCTTCTAGGGCCGTCGTGGGGCGATCTTGGGAATCTCTTGGTCCGTCTTGGAGCGTCGGAAAGCCGAAAAGGCGAGAAGGCCAAAAACCTTGGAAAACGTTGGGACAATCGTTGATTCTTGCTTCGTGGGGCCCTTTTGGGAGGTCTCTTGGAGGCATCTTGGGCCGTCTTAGGAGCATCTTGGGCCATCTTGGGGCAATCGTGGGACATCTTGGGGCCATCTTGGGCCGTCTTGGCCTCCTGAGGCCCTCTTCGGAGCCTCTTGGGGCAATCTTGGAGGCCTCTCGGGACGTTCTGGCCGCGCGGTGGCGTCACAATGAGAATCCTGGGGTGGCCTGGAGCAGCCAGGATTTGAGGTTCACCCCCGCCGTTGGCTGTTTGGTGGCTCGGCGCGGCCCCCTAGCAAACAGAAAACAGGAGGCAAGAAACAGGACTGGAGGAACAGAAGGCCAAGCCACAAATGACAACACATAACACATGATAGCAGACCGCCCGCACCTTCGCAGCCTTGCGCCCCTGGAGGGGGTCGGCGGATATATATATATATATATATATATATATATATAGATATATGTATGTATGTATACAGTTGTATATTCATATATATATATATGAATGTGTATATATATACATATATATACATATATATATATATATGTGTGTGTTGCAGGTCGGCTCCGATTACGTTTCGATTGCTTATGGAATTCGATTTCCTACTCGGTGCGAGGGTACCTCACACTTCCTGTTCTGTTCGATGTGATGCGAGCGCTTCTGGTCGCAACCGCTTTTTCGGCCAACCAGTCGGTGAAATGGTGGTGAGAAGTTGCCCGAGCAGGAGATCCAGGGTTCCAACTCCTCCCGGGTGCTGGTTTGACCCAAATGACGTAGGATACATGTGCAGATACCACTTCCCGAACGAAGCATCAAAGCTCAATAGCAGAGGCAGTACCGCTCCGCAGCTGAGATTCAAACATCTATATTTTAGAGGATCCGAACTTCTGAGTCGACAGTGACACCTCTCAGCGACCCGAAGTCGCGCACGAGCTGCTTCCGGGCACCGCTCCAGCATGCCGTCAGCCGCTTCTCTTCTGTGCTAGCTTGCGCGCGCCTGTGGTAGCCTGACGTCTCCTCCCCCTCCTCTCTTCCTCTTCCTCCTCCTCCTCCTTCTCCTCCTCCTCCTCCTCCTCCTCCTCCTCTTCCTCCCTCTCCTCCTCCTCCTCCTCCTCCTCATCCTTTTCCTTCTCCTCCTCCTCCTCCTCCTCGTCGTCCTCCTCCTCCTCCTTCTCCTCCTCCTCCTCCTCCTCTTCGTCCTTCTCGTCTCATGTGCGGACCGCTGCGGTCCCTGGACGGATCAGCCAGTGCGGAGCCAGGCATTGCTATTTCTGCCGCATGGATTGCCACTCGCCCCTTCTCCTCCACCTTGTTCACGAGCATAGGGGGGAGGATCACGAGGAGGAAAGGTGTGTCGTAAGTCATGATCGCGGATACTACTAGACTTCATGAGGGTGTCGCGGGCAGCGGCGAACGCCACGTGTGACGAGATTCTTGTTTATTCTGCTCGGTCGGACCTGTCCTGGCATCGGTTATGGTCCTTTTTTGAGCATGCATCTTGACATTCGCACAGTCTGCCTCCCATCCCCGTGGGTGCAGCGGAGTGTGCTTGCGGCGTCTGCTTACCATGGGGCCGCCGCTGTTCGACCACACTTACGCTTTTAGCCGTCGGCGCAGTTTTCGCCCTGGTTGCTGTTAGGGGTTCCATTCCGATCAGCGCCGTTCCCAACCAACGTATGCCAGGGTCGTTGGTTAGTCTTCCTGCAACCTGGACGGGCGTGTGACCATGTCTTCGACCCAGGCAAGGTCCACTGAGCTTGATTCCCCCTGCTCTCCCTCCGTTACGACGGGTTGTGAGTCTTTATTTTTGAACCTTTTTTGCAGACATGTGGACATCGCCAGCAGTTTTAACGTTGCATGTGCTTTCGTGTTTTCATTGTAAGGATGAGGTTGGCAGGGCTCGTCGATGCACCCCTTGAGGAGTGGGTGAGACCACAGTGGGTCCAAGCACGGAGCAGAAGGACGAGGAGGGGACGAAGATAGTGAGGAGGGCGAGGAGGAAGTTCAGGAGCACTAGCAGGGAGATGCGCACGAGGGGAGGCGCAGGGGGAGGCGCAGGGGAAGGAGGAGGAGGAGGAGGAGGGGCCAGCGGCGCTCTTAAGCCTGGAGCGTCGCTCTCGTTTGCCCAGGCTCGAGGGGGCCGACCGCACCCTCGTCCTCGTCCTCGTTGTGGTCCTCGTCCTCGTCGTCGTCCGGCGCCGGGGGCCCCAGGGCCCGACCACATTATCGTCACCCCCCCACGGGGCTCCCCCCCACGCAACGGACGTCACGGGGGGGGAAATAGAAGAGCAATCTTCAGCGGATTCGCTCGGGACTGTGCCCACCCCGCGGGCGCCGGCGGCTCAAACACACGGCGACTCGGCGCCGCCGCCGCAGCTCTTGCCTGTCCCCCAGCGGCAGGGTGGAGGCGGAGGCCGAGGGCCGCCGTCTTCGGGTCGGCGGCCAGCTGCCCGTGCGCAGGCTGCAGCTGCAGGCCTCTCGGCTGGCAGGGCCTCTGCCCCTCCTGTGCGGGGGGCCGTTTCCCGCAGCTGCACCCTTTCGGGGACTTCGGCGGCCCCAGCGTGCCCGCGTCAGCCTGCGAGGCGCACCCGCCTCCGCCGCCGCTGCCGTGGCTGTGGGTGGGCAGAGACGCGGTTCCGGCGCTCGTCTCCTGTGCGGGGGGCGGTGCCTGCCGTGCGTCGGCCTGCGCGGCTGCGGGAGGGCTGCCACTTTTCAAGCGAAGGGTCCCTTCGCCACTCAGCTGCCCAGCGCCTGTGTCGCCGCCCCGTCTGTTCCGACACGCGGCCTTGCGTCTTGGGGAGGCCGCCTCGGCCACCAGGGCAAATAGGCAAATTTCGCATCGGTCGCAGGGCTTGCGGTGGGGTTTGCCGCGGTGCCGGCTTTGTCTACTTGGGGCGCGGGGTGCAGAGCTTGCCGTGGGTTTGCCGCGGTGTCGGCGTTGTCACATCGGGCGCGTTCAGAACAAACGGCGCGGCGACATGTTAAAGAGCTTGGGTACATATGTCGTAGAGCAAGCGGCATCGTGCTGCCCAGGGCCTATGCACGAGCTGTTTGCGTTTCAGCGCAGGGCGACATGCTCTTCGGTGGCCGTGCACGGCCAGCTGCACACGGGACCCAAAGGCGACAGGCAGCACCGCGTCGCCCGCGATGTGGCCGCAGCAGCGACTGCCAGCGGGCGCGCGGCCCCGCTCAGGATCGCCATCAGGAGCGCGTGCTGTCGCAGGCGTTTCGCGGGTGGCCCGTTACCATCTTCTGGGGGGGGTGCCATGCCCAGTCCACACCCAGCGATCCACTTGGTGCGTCCACCTCAGCTTCACGTGCATCCTGTAGGCCTCTGCGCGAAGTGCCGCTCAAGGACACCCGTCAAAGCCGCCGGCGCCGCCCAGCCGCGGCGAGGGCGTCCTTGGAACAGGAGACGCATCTCCACCAGTGCCCCTTGCGTCGCAGAGCGTGGCACGCACTGCGCGCTGATGACGTCGCACACTCGCAGTGATGTGATGATGATGATGATGAGGAGGAGGAGGAGGAGGAGGAGGAGGATGAGGATGAGCATGAGGATGGTGGTGGTGATGATGATGATGCTGATGATGATACTGCTGGAGATGATGATGCTGATGATGATGGTAATGGTGATGGTGATGGTGATGATGATGATGATGATGATGATGATGATGATGATGATGATGATGATGGCGAGGATGATGACGATGATGATGATGATGATGATGATGACGATGAGGAGGAGGAGGAGGATCATTATTTTTGAGGTGATGATTGTGATGATGATGATGATGATTGTGGTGGTGGTGACGCTTATGATGCTGATGTTGATGATGGCGATGAGGAGGTGATGATGATGACGGTGATGCTGATGCTGATGATGATGCTGATGATGATGCTGATGATGATGGTGATGATAGTGGTGATGGTGATGATGATGACGGTGGTGATGGTGATGGTGATGGTGATGGTGATGGTGATGGTGATGGTGATGATGATGATGATGATGAGGAGGAGGAGGAGGAGGATGATGATGATGATGTTGAAGGTGATGGTGATGCTGATGATGCTGCTGATGATGATGGTGGTGATTATGATGATGCTGATGATGATCCTGCTGCTGATGATGATGATGATGATGATGATGCTGAGGATGATGATGATAATGACGACGATGATGATGATGATGATGATGATGATGATGATGATGATGATGATGATGATGATGATGATGATGATGAGAGAGGAGGAGGAGAGGAGGAGGAGGAGGAGGAGGACGACGACGACGGAGAGGAAGAGGAGTTGGAGGAAGAAAAGGAAGAGGAGGAGGAGGAAGAGGAGGAGGAGGAAGAGGAGGAGGAGGAGGAGGAGGAGGAGGAGTGGAGGCGGAGGAATAGGAGGAGGAAGAGGAGGAGGAAGGGGATGAGGAGGCGGAGGAGGAGGAGGAGGAGGAGGAGGAGAAGGAACGGTACGATCAGTTGCAGGAAGCAACAGCAGCGGGAGGAGAGGGATTGGGAGAGGGAGTGCCCGCGCGCGAAGCGCAGGCTCGTCTCTTCCCTCAACGAGGGGCGCGTCGTCAGCCTGCGCGGCGCCTGGGAGTCGGTGCAGCACGACGCCTGCGGCGCGCTGGCCGACGAGCTGCGCGAGCAGGGCTGCTCGAGGCTGCGGGCGCTGCAAAACGGCGAGCAGCTCGAGGACCGCAAGCGGGCCCCTCTCGGTGGTCCTGCGCCTCGCGCGCGCCGCGCGCCTGTCGCGTCTTCTTTCTGTCGGCCTCTGCGCTCCTCTGCTCCCCCTTTATGTGTTGTTGCCGCTGCTGCCCCAGCGCGGCTGCCGCCCCCGCCAGCTCGAACAGACCACTCCACCCCAGGCTTCGACCCCAGAGTAAAATGACAGACGTGCTGATGCCACGAACCCGCCCACAGCGGGTGCCCCGAAGTCGGACGCGAAAGCAGGGAGGAGGAGGGAGGAAGAGGATGAGGAGGAGTAGAAGGAGGAGGAGGAGGAGGAGGAGGAGGAGGCAAGGAGGAAAGGAGGAGAGGATGAAAGGACGAGGAGGAGGAGGAGGAGGAGGGGGAGAAGGAGGAGGAGGAGGAGGAGGAAGAGGACGGCTGAATGAGGAGAACATGAGGACATGAGGAGGAGGTGGAGAAGGAGGAGGAAGATGATGATGATGAGGAGGAGGGATATACATACCATCAGGAGATCTATATACATGATGATGATGATGATGATGATGATGATGATGTTGATGATGATGACGGTGGTGATTATGACGACGACGACGATGCGGATGAGATTGATGATGATGCTGATGATGATGATGCTGATGATGATGATGATACTGACGCTGGTGATGTTGACGATTACGATGATGATGCTGATGATGCTGATGATGCTTATGCTGATGGTGATGCTGATGCTGATGATGATGGTGATGCTGATGATGATTATGATGCTGCTGATAATGATGATGACGATGCTGATGATGCTGATGATGCTGCTGATGCTGCTGATGCTGCTGATGCTGCTGCTGTTGATGATGCTGCTGATGATGATGAGTCTGAGGATGACGATGCTGATGCTGATGCTGATGATGCTGATGCTGATGCTGATGCTGCTTATGATGATGGTGTTGCTGATG
>CAUYUJ010014160.1:651749-697316 GCA_963575745.1 Prorocentrum cordatum
GGAACGAGTCCTGGATGCTCTTCCGCGGTTGGGTGGTTTGGAACTTCGCGGGACCACGGGCTTCACGAGACCCTGATGGTCGCGTGCTTCATGTTTGTCATGTGCTTCCGGATGTTCGTGAGCCTCCTGACAGTCGGGAGCTTCCTGGAGGTCGTGAGCTTCTGGAGTTTCCCGATGTTCGCGTGCCCTCTGATGGTCGTGAGCTTCATGATGCTCGCGAGCTCCTTATGGTCGCGAGCCGTGCGATTATGATCGTGCGCTTCATGATGGCCGTGAGCTTCCTGCTGAGCAGGTGCTTCTTGCTGGTGCTGATCGAACTGCTCAAGATGGTCTTGATCATCCTGCTGGCCGCGGGCCTCCTGCTGGCCGTGCCCTTCCGGATGGTCGTGTGGTTCCTGATGGCCGTGAGCTCCTTGATGGTCGTGAGTTTCCAGGTGGCCGTGAGCTTCCCGACTGTCCTGAGCTTCGCTTCGAGGGCGTTGCGCTTCCTGATGGCCGTGGGCTTCCTGATGGGCATGCGCATCCTGCTGGTAATGATCGGGAGCTCTCTGATGGGTTCGTGTTCCCTGATGATCGTGTGCCTCCTGATGGACGTGAGCTTCCTGATGACCATGGGCATTCCTGATTTTCGTGGGCTTCCTGGTGGTCATGAGCTTTGCGAGGATGGTGGTGATACGCTCCCTCTTGGGCGCGATGCGCTTCCTGCTCGTGCTGATCGTGGGGTTCAAGATGGTCTTGAGCTTCCTGCTGATCGTGAGCTCCCTGATGGCCGTGAGCTTCAGAGGGTCGCGAGCCTCATGCTGGTCGTTGGCTTCCTCATCGTCGTGAGCTTCGCTTCGATGGTGGTGCGCTTCCTGGTAGTCGCGGGCT
Source organism: Prorocentrum cordatum (assembly GCA_963575745.1). Lineage (NCBI taxonomy): Eukaryota > Dinophyceae > Prorocentrales > Prorocentraceae > Prorocentrum > Prorocentrum cordatum. The sequence goes on from CAUYUJ010014160.1 coordinate 652,620, forward strand.
GCCTGATGGGCAGGCGCTTCCTGCTGGTGAGCCTTCTGATGGTCTTCCTGTTGTCCCAGGTGTTCCCCGGCAGTCTGTAGAGGGGGGCTCGCACTCTAGTTGTTTGCAGCATAGTGATGACTCGTGAGTTAAGTCGATCTCGAATCATGTTGGAGTCAAAGATTCACTTGTTCGCCAAATTGTTGCCTTGAGGTCACAATTGGCCACGCTCGGCGATAACATGGAGGTCCTTTCCTCTGACCTGGCTGCTGTTCGCGGGAACAGAGAAATCTGCACGAAGCTTCGTGCTGCCATGGCCAAGGCTGGCCGAATGCGCGATGATGCGAAACATCAACTCGAGCTCGCAGTATCGACGCAGTCCTCGCTGAAGGTGCCGAACTGGGGAAACAAATCATCAGCATCAGCATCATCTCCATCATCGTCGTCATCTTCATCATCAGCTTCATCAGCATCGTCAGCAACAGCATCAGCAACAGCAGCGTCAGCATCAGCAGCATCATCATCAGCATCGTCATCATCATCAGCAGTCGCATCATCATCGTTATTATCAACACCTTCAACACGATCAGCATCATCAGCATCTTCACCGTGATCATCATCATCATCACCATCATCATCATCGTCATCACGGGCGCACTTCCGACGCAGGGCCCTAACCCTGGCATGCACCATCGAAGACGCAGGGCTACCCGCGTCTTCGAAGTGCGCCCGCGTCCAGCTGCTCGCTGCTACCTGAAGACGCAGGACTGCCCGCGGGGGGAGTCCGTATCATCATCATCGTCATCACCTTCCTGCTCCTCCTCTTCCTCCTCCGGCTCTGGCTCCTCCTCCTCCTCCTCCTCCTCCTCCTCCTCCTCCTCCTCCTCCTCTTCCTCTCCCTCATGCTTCTTCTTCTCATCCTTCCCCTCGTTCTCCTCCTCCTCCTCCTTCTACTCCCCACCCGTCGCCCTTCACGCACACTTTGTCTCCTCCAACGGCGAGGCGACGGCATCTTCGCGAAGTGCTAAGCCGGGGCATGCTCAGCCGAAGTTCCACCCGGCGTAGCAGACGGGCGGAGTGAATGGTGGCAGACGCATGCAGGAAAAAACGAGAACAGCCACGCCCGATGGCGCCGAGGCCACCCCAAGGGTCCCAAACGCGCGCTGGGCGCCCCGCTCCTAGAGCACGGAGCCCTTGAGAAGGGGGCTTGCCCCACGTTGCCTTGAGCCTTGAGCCAGAGGGTGCTACGGACACGCACACGCAGACAGACACATTGACACATTGACATCCTGACACAAACACACACTTCTACACACACCCACACAGACACACAGACACGCACGCACACGCACACACGCACACACACACACGCACGCGTACGCACACACACGCGCACGCACGCGCGCACGCACGCACACACGCACATGCACACACACACACATACACACGCACGCACGCACGCACGCACGCACGAACGAACGAACACACACACACACACACACACACACGCACACACAGTCACACACACACACACACACACCATGCACACACACACACACACCACACCACACACACACACGCACGCGCACGCGCACGCGCACGCGCACGCGCACGCGCACGCGCACGCGCACGCGCACACGCACACGCACACGCACACGCACACGCACACAGACACACAGAGACAACACAGACACAGACACAGACACAGACACAGACACACACACACACACACACACACACATTACACACGCACACACGCACACACGCACGCACGCACACGCACGCACGCACACACACACGCACGCACGCGCACACACGCGCGCACACACACACGCACACACACACACACGCACACACACATGCACACACGCAGCGAACATCACAAGTACACACACACACACACTTTTTCTCACACGCGCACGCACACACACACGCACACGCGCACACACACACACACACACACACACGCGCACACACGCACACACGCACACACAAACACACTCACGCACCCGTCGTCGCCTTTCTCATATTCCTCACTTTTCTCGCGGTTTTCCCTCTGTCCTGCTCCTCCTTGCGCCGTCCCCTCTCCTCCCGCTCCGCCTTCTCGGCTTTTTTCCCTCCCCATCTCCCCTCCCCCTCCGCATCTTCTCCCCCTCGTGTAGGACACTCTTGCGTGCGCAGGCGCAGTGACGCCGTGCCGCGGCTCGAGGTGAGTAGGGCAGGAAGAACGAGAGAGACACAGAGAGACAGAGAGAGAGAGTAATCGTGATCGCAGCAGTTTGAGGCAAAGCTGCGCCGCACTTCGGTGCAGCATCCTGTGACGTCTAGCATCGCGTACCGCACCCAGAACTGATCAGCAGTTCGCATGGTAGAGTAGCTTCAGATGATGTCCTTCCGCACCTGGGCTCCCAGCATTTGCGAGTGGCGTCGCGTTTTGCAGGCACGTGTTGATTTTTTGTATCAGATCGCCGCGCCTGTTTGCCGAAGGCTGCCGTGACGGTGAAGACGCTGATGCCGCAAGCATATGCTGGAGCGCGGCGCCTTTGTCGACCTCTCTGAGGCAATGCGTTTCACCAGCGTTACAGGGTACATTGAAGAAGTTCGCCACGAACCTCGGCAGCACGCAATTCATCGCAGCCGTGGCTGTCGACCACAGCATTTTCGTGCGGGCCCCAGGGCAGCGGCGGGCTACTGCGGACGAGGTCTGTGCTGCACGCCTGCGTGGCTCGGCACTTGGCCCGGTGGGCGGTGGTGGGGCGGCCGGGTCGGGAGAGGCAGGCGCGACGTGTGGGCCGTTGCAACAGATCGCATCGCATGTCGCGACGTAACCAGGCACTGCGCGGCGCAGTGCAGCAGTGTGGCGTAGCGGCGCGTGGCCAAGCACTGCCTGTCGGAGTTCACCCAGCCACGGTTGCCAGGCAGCTCCCGCGCAGCATTGGCTCAAGCTATCGGGCTCAAGGGGCCTCTGTGGGAGCATCGTTCGACTCAGGAGGAGGAGGAGGAGGAGGAGGAGGAGGAGGAGGAGGAGGAGGAGGACGAGGAGGACGAGGAGGAGGAGGAGGAGGAGGAGGAGGAGGAGGAGGAGGAGGAGGAGGAGGAGGAGGAGGGGAGGACGGGAGGAGCAGGAGGAGGAGGAGGAGGAGGAGGAGGAGCAGGACTCGGCCTCGTCACCGCAATGTCCCGCGGTCATCCTCCTCGGCCTGCTCGCGCCGCGCGCTGCGTGGGCAGGAGCCAGCCCTGGCCGCGCACGCCCCCCGCGGAGCCTCTTCGAAGCGGCAAGGGTGCTCTAGCTTTGGTTCCTCCTCCTCTCCTCGCTGTTCCTTCCTGCGCTCCCTCCTCTTGATCGTCCTCCTGGGCATCTGTGCGCGAAACTCAGAATGGGTTGCCATTCGACGTTTAGCATTGTCGCGCCAGTTTTGGACACATGCCTGGGCAATAATTGTCATGGGTGGCGCTTGCCTGTCCCGGCCGCGTGGCCGATGCACTCTCGCGGTGTCTCTTGCGCGCTGAAAGAAAAATAGTCAGGTTGCAAGTGCGTCAGATGAGCGCGGTTCACGTGAAACTGCCAAATTCGATGGATCTCGAAATCGGTCAACGGCCTGGTGCCACTGGCCATGTTGTGCGCGTCGGTACCTTGAAGCCCGTGGAAAATACCGACGTGTGTTTGGGCGTGGACAGCACAGTGCCAGCGGCAGTGGCATCAACACCCCAACGCCTCTTCCATCATGACTTCCATCACCAGAGCTGCTCCAATGTAGAAGATTCAGCTCTTCGCTGGGATTTTAAGACACAGTGAGGATTGAGTATCTGAAGCGCAACGGGCTAGTTCCAGTGCGATCGACAATTCAATCGACGGGGGATATCGTGTGGACAGTGTTTTGCTCGTTGATGATATGTGTGATTTGGTTGCGAGAGGCTACACGGCACGTTACGGAAGGAGTGTTTTCAAGGACGGAGTCGAATGTGGTTTTGCTTCGGGCTTCCGAGGAGACATTAAAGACTCTGGGCGATTCGGTAATTCAGCAGCGGCTCCAGCTTCACCAGCTTTTTTTGTGGGAGGTGGTCGTAAAAATGCTGCCGCGGCTGCTACTGTGTCAGGAAAGAACTGTTTGAACCGCATTGCGCAGTCCGGATTCGTGCGCTGTGATCCTTGTGCTGACGAGCGTATTACCATACAAGAGTATGCGCAAATGCACAACGCTGTTCGAGATGCATGGAGGTTTTGCAGTTTGCGCATATGGCAAGCGCCAGTCTGGGCGGGATGCAATATTTGAGAAGACGTCGGGGCAAATGATGGGGGTATACGCCATTGACTGTCAGCTGTCAGAATATGGCCACGGGTATTCTCCAGATAGAAACATGTCGCGTGTGTCTCAGTCAGGGCCGTGCCAAATGTCTACGGTAATCGTGGGGGGCGACGGGGAGATGGTCCTCCGTTCAAGAACTGTTGCGATCTCCTGCAGGTTTCGGCAAGTGTGACGCACGATCGTGAGACATTCAGGAAACCATGCGATCACTATCCCAAGTTGGTGCAGACCACGACCGAATGTCGTTGGCCCGCGGCACGATTGACAACGCAGCTATTGCGTGGGATATGAGACACAAGTGGTCTCTTGGCTTTAACAGAGCATACTATCATGTAAATAGATGTTCGATCAGGCGAAAGCTAATGCCAGATATCATCACAAGGTGAGCTTCCCAGAGGCTCTCCGTGCAGTGGACGTCTATGAACTAGATCTGGCCAACCCTTTTGTTCCGGTGACAAAGGACACGCTCTTCGTTGGAGGATGGTGCTCTTTCGGGGACGCAAGCACCTGTGACTGGTATTGCTGGAACCCCGACGATAAAATGTAACACAACCCCCGCCGCAATATCCAGTGATGTCGAGGCGAAGACAATCTCGAAAGCTTCAAGTTTCTAATCTGTTTTTCGGCTGATCAGAATGATTCGCCTCCTTCCCGCTATCCGCCAGGCCTCGCGACCTTGGCGCTGCGGCGACGCTCGTTCTGCACGGCCGAAGTGAGGAACCTTCGAGGTCAATGGCAAGGAAGGAAGGTGGTGCATCGCGTGTTGAGACACAGGAGGCAAGTCGCCGAAACGCCCCTGGCTCTGTCGGCCTCGGGAGTACGCTGCATTGCCACAAAGGAAAATTGCACAGCCCTGCCCTGTCTGGCGAGCCCGCCCCCTCGCCCCCTCCCCTGGCGTCTGCTCGCCCAGACAAGTTTTGCCTGGAGCAGGAGAGGCAGAGGGCTTCCACATGGTTGAGGTTTCCCAGCGAGTTCCTCCCAAGTGGAGGTGTCGACCTGTCCTAGATGTATGCCCCTTCCCAGGGCGTCCTGTTCCTTGGCGTCGGAGATTCAGAGAGGTTTCGTCTTGGAGCCTCTGGGGCGATAAAGAGGGAGGAGGAGGAGGACGACGAAGGAAGAAGGAGTAGAGGGAGGCGGGGTCCAGGAGGAGGAGGAGGAGGACCAGAGTAATCCCAGGATGCGTCAACAATGCTGCAATCCACCGTTGCGTTCCAGGTCCCCTCCTCACAAGTCCCTATAAGCCTTCGTTTTCACTACAAGAGGCGTCCATCTGAAAGACGAGCACCCTGTGAGCCTGCCATTCAGGCGATAACCCCGTTTTGAAAACGAGCTGCGTTGCGTCATTCTAACAAATTGCAAGAAACGCGAGCAGTTTGATCATTATGTTCAACGATGTGTCCAGCGATAGTTCCTTCTGGAAAAGAACCGCGCCCCCATCCGTGAACCTGCCGCACAAGTCTGATGCGAGAGCCCCATTCTGAAAAGGAGCCGCCCTCCACCTTTGCAGTTGTTACACGTGTTCAACCTTCTGGTGGCCAAGCTTGAGGAAGTCCCACGCGGGAACAACATTTTTAAACATGATATGCTCTATCCTTGTCAGTGTTACATTGGTTTAAGACGAATGTGCGCGGCGCTAAGCCGCTAAGGCGAGAGCCCCGTTTCCATCCCCTTCTATCTTTCTAGCTGCTGCAATTGGTTAGCACGAGCACACACGGCGCTAGGACGAAAGCCCCACTTTGAAAACGCCCCCCCCTTTCCATCCTGGTAGCCGCTGCAAGTGTTTTAAAGACTGTACGCGGCGCGAAGACGAGAGTCTTGTTTTGAAAGCCACCCTTTCCCTTCTTGTAACTGCTGCAAGGTTTCAAGACAAACGAGCGCGGCGCCAGGGAGAGAGCCCCATTTTGAAAACCACCCCCCTCCATCCTTGTAATTTGCGCTAGCTTTCGAGACCAGCGCGTGCGTCACGAAGGCGATCGCTTCATTTTGAAGACCACTTCCCCTCCATCCTGGCAGCTGTGGCAACCTTCCACGCTACATCATCAGAAGTGACGAGGAAGTCTCCTGCGAAATGCCCGCACTCGGAGGGGCGTTCGCGCGCATCGTCGTGCGGCCAGTCCTGCCTCCGCCCGTGGCCCTGACCCCTTCCGGAGGCCCCGAGGGGCAGACGGGGGGGGGGGGGCCGACAGCGTGCAAGACCGTGCCGGAGACGTCCGGGCGCCCCGCTCCTCGATGCTCGAGGAGGCGCCTCGCGCCTCGGGGGCCCTCCCCGCAGGCGTCCCTCGACCGCGAGGAGGTGCTCCTCCGCGCGCACAATGACCGCGTGGGCGACCTGCAGCTCACGGAGGCCCTGAAGGAGTGGCAGGTGTGGGCCGGCGGCCTCAGTGTTGCGCTGGGCGGACTGGAGCATCGAGGCTGTCGCGTTCGTCGGGTGCAGAGGGGCCAGCTTTGTCAGAATGGGGAACGATGGCGAATTAGGCGGCAGGCCCGTGCGGTAAAGGAAGGGCTTGAAGCAGAAGAGCTGCAGCGTGCCCAGAAGGGCGCAAATTTTAACGGTGCATGCCGCAAAGTGAAGGAGGGGCGGAGGCCTCAGCCGTTGCCTTCTCCTGTTGGTTCTGCACTCCTCGGCGAAGAAGAAGAAGCTTCATGAACATCAGCTTTTGGAGCTCCGCGCGAATTTCTTGCATCTGCGCTGAACCCGCCTGGGGGCGCCTCTGCCTCCGCCCCGGGCACGCTCCGTGCGCCAGCGAGGGGGTCCAGCGCAGGTCAGAGATATCCGCGCGGAGCTCCGAACGTTTGTTTTCATCGCTCCCCAAGTTGTCCTGCCTAAAGGGTTCTTACTTGATTAAAGGCCAGTGCCTCGGGGGGCTATTTTGCCCGTTCCTCGGATGTTCTCCGGGTTCCTCGGGTTCCCTGGGTTCCTCGCCCTAGGTGCCTCCGATTCTTACGTTGCCCGTTCCTCGGAGGTTCCTTGGCTTCCTCGGGTTCCCCAGGTTCCTCGCCCCCGGTGCCTCGTATTTTTACGTTGCCCGTTCCTCGGAGGTTCCTCGGGTTCCCCGGGTTCCTTGGGTTCCCCGTCCTGGTTGTTGGGTTTGTTTCCCAGCAATGCCTGGCAACGCCAGGCAACGTCAAGCAACACCAATCAACGCCAAGCAGATCAAAGGCGTGCCAAGCAAGGCCAAGCAACACCAAGCAATGCCAAACAATGCCAAGCAACGCCAAGCAGTGCCAATCAATGCCAAGTAATGCCAAGCAATGCCAAGCAACGCCAAGCAATGCCAAGTCTTGCAAAGCAACGCCAAACAATGCCACGCAACGCCAAGCAACGCCAAGCAGCGCCAAGCAGCGCCAAGCAGCGCCAAGCAGCGCCAAGCAATGCACGCTGAGGAATGCCACGCAACGCCGAGCAATGTCAATCGATGCAAAGCGATGTCAAGCAACGCCAAGAAATGCAAAGCAATGTCAAGCAATGGCAAGCAATGCCAAGCTAGTCAAGCAATAACAAGAAACACCAAACAAGGCAAGGCAATGCCAAGCAATGCAATCCAGTGCAAAGCAAAGCAATGCAATACCAAGCAATGTTAGCAACGCCGCTTAGGAAGCGTTCCCCTAATTGGGGTCGCACCAGGTTCGTGTTATTATTCTTCTTATTAATATGTTTCTTCTTCTTATTATCAGTATTCTTACTACTACTACTACTACTACTACTACTACTACTACTACTACTACTACTACTACTACGACTACTACTGCTACTACTGCTACTACTACTACTACTACTACTATTACTACTACTACTACTACTACTACTACTACTACTACTACTACTATTACTACTACTACTACTACTACTACTACTACTACTACTACTACTACTACTACTACTACTATTATGCTTACGATTATTGTTATTATTATTATCATCATTATTATTATTATCATTATTAATATTATTCTTATTATTATGATTATTATCATTAGTTTTTGTATCATTATTCATTTATATATATACATATATATATCCGCACGGGATCAATCGACGAGGAGGTCCCGAGACGATGATAAGGCCCGAGAGAGCAGACGGCGGGCCGAGACCGACCAACGACAGGGCGGGGGACCCGGGGACCGACGCTGTCGCACGAGGGACGCCCCCGCCGTGCAGAAGGACGGCGGGGAGGAGGAGGAGGAGGAGGAGGAGGAGGAGGAGGAGGAGGAGGAGGAGGAGGAGGAGGGAGGAGGAGGAGGAGGGAGGGGAGGAGGAGGAGGAGGGGGAGGAGGGGAGGCGGAGGTGGAGGGGGAGGAGGAGGAAGAGGAGGCGGAGGCGGAGGCGGAGGCGGAGGCGGAGGTGTAGGAGGAGGAGGAGGACGGAGGAGGACGGAGGAGGAGGAGGACGGAGGAGGAGGAGGAGGACGGAGGAGGAAGAGGAGGAGGAGGAGGAGGAGGAGGAAGAGGAAGGAGGGGGGAAGAACGGCCGCTCCTCCTCGTCCCTCTCCTCCCTCCATGGGCCTCAGGATAGAGGACGGGCAGGTGGCTTCTCCCCTTCCCTCCCCCCCGCCTCTGAAAGCATCCCCCCTTGGACGGGGGGGCCCCAAGCCTCCCGCCGGTGGCGCGCCCGCGCGCGCGGCGGCGGTGCGGCGCGGATCGGGGACGCCCGACGGCGCTGCGAGAGAGAGAGGGAGGAGGAAGGAATCGGCGTCACCCTACCATACGAATACTATGTGTGCGTCGCCCCCCCCAGGGGCGACGCGCGCACCGAAAAATCTTATAGTGTGTGTATACATATATATATATATGTATATATGCGTCGTGGCGGGCGCTTTCTGTCCACACCGCTCGGGAAACAGTATGCTACAATATTGGTATACTGTATGTTCGGGTCGGACGCGCGCCTCCGAGGAGAACATGTAGTACTAGTATGCCTCTGTGCTTCCATAACAATACTCTTCTGCCAAGCGCGCCCCTCAGAGAGGATCTTTTGCCCATCGAAAGCGGGCGCGAGCGGCCAGGGAGGCCAGCGACGGGGCGCGCCTCGAAACTCGCGCGCTGCCGCGAAATGAGCCGCCAGTGCGTGGAGCGCACGTCGGGCGGAGCAGCACAGAACGAAGACCACAACTGCAGACAAGGGCTCCCCGGATTCGCCACCCGAGAGGAGGAAGGAGGACTGAACAGCAAAGAGCTGTATGAGCATACGCTTGCCCACAGTCCGCCCAGGCTTCTGGGGTCCGCTCTGGGGCCCCCTTGCCCCCATGCCCGGCGACTTCTCTGGCGCCGCCCCTGGCGCGCTCCGGGCGACCGGGAGGTTCAGCGTTCGTCCGAAAGGTTACGTGCGCTCATGTTGTGATTTGTCATTCTGGATGAGGCCAGGAGCGAGGGAAAGGGGGCGGAGATCGACTTCCCGTCTATTGAGCCTCCAAGGTCTCGTCAACACAGCTGGGTTCAACTCGAAATCCTGTCCAAGGAGCGCTCCAGGACGGGTCGGTCCAGTGGCCGACTTTTGATGGGATGGAATGGGAGCGGAAGGCCAGCAACGCATCTGAGTGTACACCTCGTCGGCATCTGAGCAGGCTTTGTGGGACCCTATTGCTGTTCGTGACTCCTCCTGCTCCCTGGCAAGACGGCGCTGCTCGCCAGCTCTCCTTGGTCCAGCTCGACTGGAGACCACCGCTTCCCTCGCACGACCCTGACCCGGAGCCCGAAGCCGTGATAGAGCAAACAAAAACCTTCATGGCCTCTGAGTGCGTCGCCCGTTCCCTCCACCCCCTTCTGCGGCCGGCCCTCTGCCCCTCTGTGTGCAATTCGCGACGCAACGACCCAGAGTAGGCTTCACCCGCGCCGTGCGACCGCCAGCGCTGCCACCAAGAAGGTGTGGCTGTTCGTGCGTGCCTGGACCCCCGCGCCCGCTTTTCGCTCCCCCGTCGTGGTCCGTGTGCAGCATGCTTCTGCGCGCAGGGGTGCACGACCCGCATACCATTAGGGCAGCCTTGCCCGCATGGGTAGTGAGGATCGGCCCGCTTATACTTCCTTCCCCCCCGCCTCCACTCCGTTCCCCGAAGAGGCTGGGCACGGCTCACTAAGTCGGGCGTCGTCTGCCTTCATATTGCTGGCATCGGGCCATCGTCGGCAGCTGACGAGCGGCAGACTTCCGCTCCTGGCATCCGGCGCAAGGATGCGCCGAGAAACAGAGAGAGAGAGAGAGAGCGAGATAACACATGGGCTTCAAAAGGCAGGGGGAAAGAGAGGATGGGGGTCCAAGTTGCCAGCCGGCGTGAGCCCCGAGCAGCAGGTCCCCGCACCCTCGATGTGCCATCTGCGTGGTGCAAGATGTATTCAGGGCCCTCCAGACAGGGCCTCGCCGTCGGCGCATCTCGCCAGCGGCTGAAGGCGGCAGAACGCCAGCGGACGTCGGCGGAGGGAAGGTGGTGGTGGGTCTGCCTGCGGAAGGTTGGCGAAAGCCTGCGAAAATCGAAGAAGAAAGAGGCCATAAACATAAGCTTTTGCCGCTCCGCTCGGACTTCTTGAATCCGCGGAGCGGTCACGGACGCCCACAAGTCCTTGAAGGCCAGACCCTGAGGAGAAACATGCGGAATGAAGGGGGGAAAACGTTTAGAACCGACGTGGCGGTCCAACACTTGGAGGCCTGGCAGCCGCTGGGAGGGATGGGAGTCGTTCAGGGTGAGAGGGAGGGGGTACGACCCCAGGTGGCCAGTGCATCCTCCCTCCTCCCTGTGCCCCGCTCCCCTTCCTTCCTCTCGCCCCTCCCCTCCCGTCCCCTGAGATCCGTCGTTGCGAGAAAGAAAAGCGACATGGCGAAAAGTCGCGACGGGAACCCCGGACCCCATCCTTCTGCGACATGTTTCGAGCCGGATCGCTCTGTGAAGGTCCCCGGGGCCTGACCGCGGGCCAGAAGCGCCCAGGTCTCAGGGCCTCTCCCCTTCCCCAGAGGGCCGATGTCGTGGTTTTTTCAATGCGGGGTCCCCGGAAGTCTCGACCGATTCCTCAGGACCGGTTTTTCATCCCGAATCGTTTTTTGACGGTCCCAGGGCTCGGGGAGGAGGTGAGAGGCCGGGAGGGGAGGGGCGAGAGGAGGGACCCAGAGATCCAACGCATTGATAAGATCAAGACGGAGGCTTTCCATAATTATCGGCCTCTTCTAGGGGCCTTCGCCGCGCGCCCCGTCTCCCAGGCGGCCGGTGCGCGGCCGCAGGCCCCGGGGCCCGGCCGGGCCGCGCTGCGCCGAGGTCATCGACCCGAGCGGCACCTGGCAGGCCAGGCGCGGGGCGGCCAGGAAGTGGGGGACGCCGGGAGGAGGGGGAGGAATGGAGTGCCTCCCCCCTCCCCCTCCTCCTCCCCCTCCTCCTCCTCCTTCTCCTCCTCTTCCTGCTCCTCCTCCTCCTCCTCCTCCTCCTTCTCACCTCCTCCTCCTCCTCCTCCTCCTCCACCTTCTCCTCTGCCTTCTCGTAGCGGAGGGTGCTGATGATGCTGCTGATGATGATAATGAGAAGGAGGAGGAGGATGAGGATGAGGATGATTATGATGATGGTGGTGGTGATGATGATGATGCTTATGATGATGACGACAACGATGCTGTTATTGACGATGCTGATGATGGTGAGCGTGATGATGATGGTGATTGGGCTGATGGTGTCTATGATGGTGATGGTGATGGTGATGGTCATAATGATGATGCTGATAGTGATGGTGATGATGGTGTTGATGATGGCGATAACGATGATGAGGCTTATGATTATGGCGACGATGATGTTGATGATGCTGCTGATGATGCTGATAATGATGGTGCTGACGATGAAGGTGACGATGATGATGAAGAGGAGGAGGAGGAGGCGGAAGAGGATGATATGGATGATGCTGATGATGATGATGATGATGATGATGATGATGATGATGATGCGGAGGTGATGCTGATGGCAATGGTGATGGTGATAATGCTGATGATGCTGATGATGATGATAGTAATGGTGCTCATGCTGATGCTGATGATGACGATACTCATGATGGTGATGATGATGTGGTCGATGATGATGCGTAGAACGGGTTTTGGTGATGATGTTGCTTGTAATGATGATGGCGATGATAATGGTGGTGATGATGACGACGATGACGGTGATGGTGATGCTAATGATGGCGGCGACGACGACGATGATGCTGATGATACTAATGATGAGGACGGGAGGATGGGGATGATGATGATGATGATGATGATGATGATGATGCGTATGATGCTGCTGATGATGATGGTGATGGTGGTGAGGATGACGATGCTGATGATGACGATGATGATTCTGCTGATGACGATAATGATGCTGCTGACGATGGAGATGATGATGGTGACGATTTTGATGATGATGATGATGCTGATGATGGTGATGATGTTGACGATGATGATTATGATGCTGATGCTGATGATGATGACGATGAAGACGAGGATGGTGGTGGTGATGATTGTGATGATGAGGATGGTGATGATGATGATGACGTTGATGATGATGATGATGATGATGATGATGATGATGATGATGATGATGATGATGATGATGGTGGTGGTGGTGGTGAGTATGGCGATTATTATAATGGTAGTGATGATGATGCCGTTGATGATGATGCTTCTGATGATGCTGATGATGATGATTACGCTGATGATGATGATGATGATGATGATGATGATGATGATGATGATGATGATGATGATGATGATGATGATGATGATGATTATGACGCTGCTGACGCTGATACTGATGCACATGCTGATGCACATGCTGATGCTGATGATGCGGAGGGGGAGGAGGAGGAATAGGAGGAGGAGGAGGAGGAGGAGGAGGAGGAGGAGCAGGAGGAGGAAGAGGAGGAGGAGGAGGAGCCTCGACGGTGGCGCCGGAGGAGGGGTTATATAAGGGAACGTGGGGGTGGAGAAGGAGGAGGAGGATGACAATGTGCAGGAGGAGGAGAGGGAGGAGGAGGAGGAGGAAGGAGGGAGGGAGAAGGGAGAAGGGAGGTATGGAGGAAGGAAGGAGGGAGGACGGAGGAATGAAGAATGAGAGCGGCGGGAGGAGGAGAAAGGGAGGGCAGGAGGATGATGAGGAGGATGAGGAGGCGGTGGAGGACGCGAAGCACATGGAGGATAAAGACGAGGATGAGGACGAATAGCACGACGATGCATCATCCTCTCCCTTCTCTTCCTATTCTTCATTCTGCCCTATCCTCCCCCTTCTTCCACGGCCCTTTCCCCCCCTCCCTCTCCTATCTCACAGCATCAGCCAGTGGCAATTAATTCGCGGCCGTACAGCCAACTTTCAGCATGTTGTCCACAGTCGGATTATGCACCGCTTTGGAATCACAACGGCTTGAACCACATATATGATGGTCGCTTCAGCCCTACATAGTTGTGATGATTATCTACTTTCAAACATACAGCGCATTCGTAATCCTCACCCTCCCATTCTCTCCCCCCCCTCCCCCCTCCTGCTTCCCTCCATCCTTCCCCCCCCCCCCCCCCGAGTGCGCTGAGGAGCGCGCGCTGGAAGAGGGAGAGGAGAACAAGGAGGAGGAAGAGGAGGAGGAGGAGGAGGAGGCTTCGCCTGCCTCATGCTCTCCACTGAATGCGTGACAGCAGAGGCGACGATGAAAGAGACGGCACCACCCCCCAGTCCCGTTTCCCGGGCGGCAACGGGTGTCTCAAAGCCTTGAAAGGCTTGCGGGAACGGCAACTAAGAACGTTTGGCTCCAGCTATCACCCCCGCATGTCGCGCACCAGCGCACCTTAGCACTGTAGCTGAAGATGTGTAGCCCCTGCTTGCTGGAGCTGATCCCTGCACTGCAGCTATGGACTGCTCTCCGCCCATCTCGCACTCACTCATGTCAGCGCTGTCGCTGGTATCGGACGAGGAGGATGAGAAGAATGATCATGAGCAGGAGAAGGCGGCAGCTAAGAGATGGAGGGAGGGGACTGAGGAGCGAGAGGAGGAGGCAGCGAGGAGAGGGTGGAGATGGAGGTGGAGCGGAAGACTGGGAAATAGGACGACGAGGGCACGTCCAGGGGTCAGTGTGTAGGGAAGGCGATGACTCATAATCATGCCCACCACCAACACCATCATCATTACCCGCCTCCTTCTACATCTCCTCATCACCATCATCATCAGCAGCAGCATCATCATCAGCAGCAGCATCATCATCATCACCATCGTCATCATCATCATCATCATCATCATCATCATCATCATCATCATCATCATCATCATCATCATCACCATCACCATCACCATCACCATCATCATCATCATCAGCATCATCATCATCATCATCATCATCATCATCATCATCATCATCATCATCATCATCATCATCATAATGGTGTCCGTTTAGACCCAACCCTGGAATTTTGACAAAGGGAGGCGAGAAGTTCGATCAAATCGCTTGGCTTGCTAATTACAGGCTTGCCGCCGAGCTCTTCCCGCCTCCGCTCGCGAGCTATCAATGAAACCACAGTTTGGCCCTGCGCCCGGCGCACAAACTGTGCTGGACCCCTTTGCTAGAGAAGGGACCTTGGGAACACACAACAAAACCGAGAGCAAGCCCCTCGCCCGCCCTCGCCTGTGCCCCTACAAAATCATTCAGCTTGTGACTAAACTCACTGTCCGAACATAAGCAACTGAAGGACGCTCTTGACTGCCAGAAAGAGAGCGCGAAACAGCCTACGACTCATGGTGATCCAGGCCCCCGGGAGCTTCGCGAGCTCGAGTTCGCGGTCGCTCATCGACATGTAGCGGATCGCGGGGAGGGGGAGCCTGGACAGGGTCGAGTTGATGTGGAGGAGGATGGTGTCTCTCTCTGAGCCGAGGTCGCACTCGAGGCCGCTCCACAGCGGGTTCGACCACTGCACGCTGAAATTCACGATGCGGTCGACCACGTGGACGCCGTAGAATCCTGTCGACAGTAGATCGTAGGTTATGTGGAACTCTCTGTACTGGCCTGGCCACACCAACATCTGCCAGCTCTCAGTTGCGTGTGGCACTGTCACGGACGCTTCAGCGATCGCGCTGGCTACCTGGTCGGCCCCAGGCGGCCGCGGCTCCACTGACGAGAACTCTCGTAGTACCCATTCCTGCAGTAGCGTGGGGTCGTCGGCGATCCGCTCGGCGTGGCGCTGGTGCACTCGAAGGTCGGTGATGTCCACGCCTCTCCACGCTTCCTGCAGGATGTTCGCCGAGTGGCGCGTCGAGGTCACGGCGAAGTCGGACACGCCTTGAGCAGCCGTGATCACGGCTCCGAGGCTGTGGTCGACCACCTTCCCCGCCGAGACCGACACGCTCGCAGCCATGCCCATCATGGTCCCGAAGTGGGCCATCGGCCCGGCCACGTACAGCCACGCGATCAGCCAGACGGCGACAGCAGCCCACGTCACGCCTCGCGTGGACGAGCGTCCGCACCGCCTCGCGGTGCTCCAGGCCGCGCGCAGCAGCGCCCAGCCGCCGGCCCTGGCGCGTCGCTGCCCTGTCGCCGCGCCCGCTCCCTGCGGGCGCGCGGCCAGCGGCTGCAGCGCGCCTAGGTTCGCTGGCGCTGGCGCCTCGGCCTCGGCCGCGCCCGCTCCCGCTGCTGCATCCCCCTGCTGCGGCGGCCCCGCCAAGATCCCGTCCACCAGCTCGCCCTGGTGGCGGCGCTGGCGGCGGGCGCGCCGCTGGCGCAGGGGAGGCCACTCGGCGGCCCCCCGCCAGTGGGGCTGGCGGGCGCCCAGGCACTGGGAGCACCCAGGACCCGTCCTCCCCCTTGCGCCAGCCCGACGGCGGCATGCTTGCTGCTCGCGTCCTCGCCGAAGATGCCCTTCGGGAAGTAGCTGGGCAGCTTCTCGGCCGCCTCTCGGACGAGCGATGCGATTCCTCGCTGCTCAGCCTGTGCCAGGACTCGAGAGGCGGTGACAACGTCCACGTAGATGCGGAGGCTGGACTCGGTGAGCCACCGTCCTGCCTCCTTGATCTCCTGGAAGGGGATACCACAAGCCACGGAATCGCTTGCAAAGCCCGCCCGCGCCGAGTGGGGCGTCCAGTGGATGTCGAGGCCCAGGGCTGCTTCAAATTGCCTGAGCCGATGCCTGTAGTCGACGAGCGAGTAGGGGAAAAGGAGGCCCTCTGGCGGTGTCCCTAGGACCACTCGATGAAGGAGTTCCTCCAACACCCCGCCTCGCTCCAGTATGATGGCAAACTGCATCCTCTTGGCCTTTGTCCCTGCCTTGGCCCCCAAGTTGATTACCCAGTTCGGTTGCAGGTCGGGCCCCCCTCTAGACGATGGTCGAGAGATGTCTTTTGCTCGTAACTGTAACATCTCCGATGATCGCAGGCCGCGGTCCACCTGCAGCAGCAGGCCTACTCCCAGCCGCGGCACACCCCAACATGCAAAGCAGATTGCGGCTAGGTTGGCTGGCGCGCGCCCAAGCGGCGGAGCGTGCTTGACCTCAGCCGCGACTCGCCATGCGTCTATCACCGAATGGGACCACGTTAGCTTCCTCCTCAGGCGTGGGAACACGAACTCCACTGCAGCGACGGCATACTCGAAGTTGCACTTAGTCATTTGCATGTCGTTCTTGTATTCTACCAACAGGTCATCCCACTGTTCGGGCCCGTCGGGGACAAAGCCGTTCTCGTCCAAGTAGGTCACAAACTTCAACGCCGCTGCCCTGTATGCTGCCAGGGTATGCGGCTTCACCTTCTCAACAGAAGTGCTGTCCAGCTTCCTCGGCCCCGACATGACGCAGTCCGCGAAGCTCAGCACGGTTCAGGCACCTCGATATCTTATCGGCAGGCTGCTTGAGTGTCTCCACCCATGGAATTAAAATCTTTGTGCGTGATGCTAGCCCCGCTGCCGTCTTCTGACGCAGCAGGTGGTTCGATCGGGTGTGCCGGGGACCTCCCTTTGTTCACGGCGCCCGACACTGGCTGGTTGTCCTCCAGGATCGGGAGCACGGTGCGGTGGAGGGCCGGCGTAGCAGCCGCCAAGCGACTGATTTTCACGACGCAGCGCCCCTCCCCCAGGGTGATGTGGTCGGCTGATCGCCACCTCCCCTGGCTCACGATCGTCCAGTCCTCGTCGGGCTTGAACACGCGGTCGGGCAGGAGGCTGAAGGGCTTCGTCCTCTTGATCATCTGCTCCTGGCGCCTCAGCCCAGTCAGCTCGCCGTCCAGCCGTGCCACGGTGTAGCCCAGGCTGCCACCCGTGTCGATGAAGTCCTGCGCGATCTCCTTGCTCATGTCGGTCACCAGGACCCCCCAGCCCCCGTCGTCCTCGGCGTTGGCGCCCATGGCATCCGCGGCGAAGTAGACGGGCGCAGGTGGGTCCTCCAAGTCCGCATACATCAGTGGCACCACCTTGGCCATGGCCCGCAGCTCCCTGCGAACGGTCGCCCAGGTGCCCACCCGTTGATGCGGGTACCTCTCCAGCAAGCGGAAGACCGCACTGGGGATGCACAGCACTTCTCGCCGTAGCAGCGCACCCCAGATCCAAACTCCCAAGAGCGAGCGCAACTCCTCCGTGTCCACGGTGCGCGCGCCACTCATCAGGTCCAGCTGTTGCACCAGCTCTCGGGCCCTCGCCGGCGGCAGCCGAAGTTGAGCTGGTCGCGCCTGGGGCGCGTAGCCCAGCACCTTCCGCATGTCGCAGGCCTCCGTGCGGTCGGTGACCACGAAGCCCACCTCCGCCAGGGCGTCCGCTAGCTGGTGCATCGTACTCGTCGCTCGTGAGCCGCCGTCCTGGCCTCCCGCCATCACCACGCCGTCGTCGACGTGCAGGTAGAAGGCCATCTGCGGCCCATCCAGCACGAGCCCTCGTCCTCGCAGCACGTCCTCGTTCCTCACGGCCACGGCGGGGGCGGTCGTGCTGCGAGTACCCCAGGCCGTCACCGTCCTGTCTGCCTCGGGCGGCCGTCGCCAGCCAGTGCCACCCAGGCCGCTCATCTCGAAGCAGGCCAGGGTCTGTACTATCATGCTCCCCAACGTCTCGCACATCGCCTCGGGGTACTGCCCGAGGGGGCTCGTGCGGAAGGTCCCGTCGGCCAGCTTGCCCTCGGCGGACTCGTGGGCGTGGGAGCCGTCGCATCGTAGCTCGATCAGGGCCTCCATGCCCTGCAGCGTGCCACTGAGACAGGTCGGCTTCTTGGTACGCCCGCCCAGCATGCACTGGTCCAGGCACGCTCTCTGGGCTGAGCGTCGCCTCTCGAAGTCTAGCATCTTCTTGGTGTTCCAGATGGATGGGTAGGGCTCGCGCCCTGGGTCCTCCGGGTGCTCGATGAGGAAGGCGCCGCCACTCTGGCCGCACGCCGCGCAGAGCGCCAACAGGTTCAGCGTCAAAGTGTTACTCTCTGCCACCCTCTCGGCCTCCCACGCTCTCAGGCCTGGCAAGCCCCAGGGGCAGAGCCAAGAGCGGACGGGCGGCGGGCCTGGCTGCCGACGATTGTAGCGCGCCCTCGACCATGTCGAGCACGGTGGACCACCCAGCACAATATCCACCCAGCCTCCCTCGCACAGCTCCATCAGCGCAGAGAAGGTGGCGGGGTTCGCCAGGTCCCACCTCGGGTCGTCCAAGAGGTCTGCGGAGAGGAAGAGGACGCGCATCCCGCGCTCCCGCGCCTGCCTCTCTACCACCTCCTGCACGTCGCCTCGTCGTCGGCGGCCAGCAAAGGGGTGCATCACCACCATCACCCGCTCGTCCTCCCTCTTCGCCGCCTTCACAGCTTCGACCCACTCGGCCACGCTGTAGCCCCCCAAGCTCGGGGGCTCCGCGCGGCAGCTCGACTGCTGCATGACCCAGTCGTCGTCGTAGCGGTGTGCTTGCCCGCACTCCTGCGCAGCCCCCGCTCTCGCCTCGCCCTCCAGCCCCCCGTCCTCGGGCGGCGAGGTCCCAGGCGCGCCGCCTGCCGCGGCGTCCGCGGGGGTTGCAGCGCCCTGGAGCGCCGCCAAGCGCGCACCCACGCCCAGCAACGCCCTGCCGATGATCGCCGTATTCACCGTCATGAGCAGGTGCACGGAGTGCGAACCCCCCATGGCCAGCCTGTGGTAGCAGGGTGCCACCCAGCCCGCAGGCCCCACCAGGTCGCGGATCGGCTGACTCAGCTTCTCCCACACCCAGCAGGCCCGCAGCGGCGGGCAAGCCTGCCACCGGGCCATCCAGGCGGGCACCCGGAGGCGCGTGAAGGCGTTGTCCTCGTCGAAGGCCGCCACGCCCCACACGTCAGTCGGGACGCACATGGAGGCTATCGCCGCCCCGCCGTGCATCCCGTGGTCCCCGCGCTGGTGGGGTTCGGCCCACACGTAGTTGCTGGCGCACATCATCAGGACCTTCCTCTGCTTCGTCGGGTCCTTCTTCGGTACGCAGCTGAAACCACAGTAGGCCTGCACATCGCCGGGGGCCTCGAACGTCCACATATCCTTCGGCAGGTCATCCCGCATCAGGCAACGGGCGTACTCCGACGTCGAGCCCCCCCCCCACGAACGCAAAACGCTCCTCCAACTCCTCGAAGATGACGCCCGACTTGCCGCTGTAGTCGAGGACGTTCTGCTCGTCCGTGTAGTACTGCCGCTCACCGTCGGGCAGCGCCTCCAGCAGATCGACAACATGGTCGTCAGGCGGCTCGGCCACGGCCGCTGCGCACATCATCACATGTTTACTCACACTCTTACGCTCTCCAGTGTAGGCGTCCTGCGGCCCTCTGTCATGAGCGAGCTCCGTCCCGTGACCGCCTGTCGGGGCGAGCCCCCGGCAGTCGCGCTCGTACCGCGCCGCGTCTTGCAACGCGTACTGCTGCACGAGCTTCCAGGCCAGCCTCTTCTCGTCGTCCCACGCTTCTCGCTGGCCCGTTGGTCTCGCCTCCAGGGATCCGCAGTCCATCCCGTTCATGAGCTCGATGAGCCCGCAGGCTCTGCGCCACACGCGCATTCGTCGAGCCCGTCGTGTCCTCAACCTGCCGGAAGAGGTGCATCCTTGTAGTGGCCGAGCTGGCAGAGGTACAGGGAAGAACGACCTGGCGGCGGCCTCCTTCCACTGCAGGGCCCGCGCAAGCGAGCCAGGTGAACCCGTCGCTGGCATCTCTGGCTGCACCCGCTGCTGCGGGGCACCGACACGGACCGCGGGGGGGTCAATCCCGCGGTCCGCCAGCAAACGTCACGCCTGCGGCTTGCCGCGGCCAGAGGGCTTGCTCCCTCGGCCACGGCCACGCCCCCCGCCTTCTCCTCCTCTGCCTCTGCTGCCTCCTGCTGCGTCGCCGCCGCCGCCCGCGCAGCCGCCAAAGCTGGCACCGCGGCCGCTGCCTCGGCCCTCGCGCCTGCCTGCGACGGCCACGCGCTCGTCTCTCTGGTGCTCCGCCTTGCTGTGGGCGGTGGCCTCGGTCACCAGCCAGGTGGGCGCCAGGTCCGTGGCGGACCCTGGCGGCCGCACCGCCAGCATGGCCGCCGTGCCCACCTTGTCCTTCGTCCTCAGCTCGTAGACGTAGCTCGCCAGGCGGCGCAGGTGCAGCTCGAGCGCATCGTCCGACGCGAGCCGCGTCAGCACCTCGGACTGCGTCCTGCAGCCTCCCAGCAGGTAGTCCACGTTGGTGGCCGCCGTCCACAGGTCCGTCCAGACGGCCGTGTGCCGCTGACCTGTGACCTCCTGCGACAGCCAGTCCCGAGCGCTCGCCGCACCCGCCCCGCGCATGGAGCGGTAGATCTCCGGCGCTGCCCGCTTCAGGTCCGGCGGGAGGCTGAGGTTCCACCGACTGTCTTCCTGCTGCTGCTGCGCTGCTGGCGTCCAGCTCCAGCCTGGGGCTGCCTGCATGCCTCCTCCGTGCGGCGCCGCTGCCGTGGCCACCAGCGTCTCCAGCTCCTGCGGCAAGTTCCCCCCTGGGGGGGACTTGGTGCCAGCCCCCACGTAGCCGTGCGTCTGCAGCAGGCGCCGCAGGTCTGGGTGGAGGCCCATGGAGGAGTCTACGGCTGCTATGCGCTCCCAGAAGTGCCACGCCCAGTATACGTTCGTCGCCGCCTGGGCCTGGAACTCGGTGAGTGTGGCCCGCACCATCTGCGCCTCCCGGCCCAGCTTCACAGCATCGGCGGGGGAAGTGAGGGACATGGGCACCAAGGGCTGGGGGCCCACCTGTCACGGCAGCGCTCCCGCCCCCAAGCTGCTGGGCGGCCGTCTGGCTGAAAGGCCCAGTCCCCTCCTCCCCCTTGCCGAAGGCCCGCAGAGCCGCCACGTCCTGCGCGCCAGGCTTCTCGGGCGCCGTCCAGACTCCAGCGCCCTCGGCGGATGGGGCCCAGGGCGGGCTGGGGAGCGCAGGGAGGCCGGGCGGCGGCGCTTGCGGCCCTGGCCGCGGCTCCGCTGCCGCCCCGACGCTCCCCGCAGCCGCCTCGCCAGGGGCGCCGCCTGCCACGGCTGCGCCGTCGGCGTCCTCAGCCCCCAAGGCGGCCAGCCCGTCCCCGCCACTGCGGAGGGCCGCGGCGAACGCCGAGCGGCGGCTCCAGCGGGTCCACCAGGCGCTCACACGCACGGGCAGGCGGCGCCACAGCACGAGACCGCCACACAGCGAGCCAGCGGCGCCCGCGACTCGGTGCCGACCCGACTCTGCCAGCAGCACGACCAGCCCGCACGCCACGAGGAGCCCGACCCCGATGTGCAGCACCCAGTCCAGGGACTGCTCGTCGCCGTCCTCCCCCGTCGCGCGGGCCCAGGTCCTGTCGGCCACTCGCTCCCAGCCAGCTTCGTCAGCGCCCACTCGTCGAATCCGATTCTCTGCCTGAGTCCCGAAGGTGGCGGCCTCCGCGAAGCTCCACAGGGCACTGGACATCTCGGGGCCAGGGAGCTCGGGGCAGCCCGCGGCCAGGCGGACGGCCACCGGATCCAGAGCCGTCTCGAGCCGCCGCACCTCGTCGACCTTGGACCGCGGTGCCCGCCCAGCATTGAGCGAGGCGCGCACTCTCAGCACCAGCTCCGTGACATCCTCCTCGGATACGTCAGCGCCAGCACCTCGCAGCGCCTCGGAGCCGGCTTGCCTCGCTGCCGCTGAGACTGGCACTACCATCACCAGCGCCTCGCCAGCCAGTGCGCCACGCGCACCACGGCCTGCGCACGGCCCACACCGCCCGCGGCCAGCTGCGTCCTGGGCAGCCCTGCCGCGGTCTCGCACTCGACTTCGTTCCACGGGTGGAGCCACGGGCTCCCTCTCAGGGCGCCATCGCGCGCCCTGCAGCGGGGTGGGCCGTCCGCCCTCTCTCCGCGAGAATCTGGAGCAGATTGGAGCAATGAAACGGTTGCGGAGCAGGCCGTGCGGCACACGCGAGGGCACAAACATACGGGGGCAAGCGGCCGCAAGCCACCGATTCCTCCCGTTTTGCGGGACCCGGGGCACAAGGCCGGGAGACTTGGCCCACATCCGCACGACCCTGAGGGCCCCGAGGCTCCAGTAAAACAAAAATTCCACGACCCCCCCTCAAACTCAACACTCATGCTCTACGATTATTATCCCATCATCACCATCACCATCGTCATCATCATCATCATCATCATCATCATCATCATCATCATCATCATCATCATCATCATCATCATCATCATCATCATCATCATCATCATCATCATCATCATCATCATCATCATCATCATCATCATCATCATTCTCATCCCCCTCGTCCCCCTTGTCCCCCTCGTCCCTCTCGTCCCCCTCGTCCCCCTCGTCCCCATGTCCTCCTCCCCTGTCTACCCTTCCCTCCTCGGAGGGCCTTCCTACTGCGGGGTGGTGTGGGTGGGCGGAGGGTGCCCAGGGCGCCACCCCGGAGGCTGGCGACCCACTGGCCCGGCGCTTCCGCGCGCAGATGGAGCGGACGCCTTCCGCGGCGCTGGCGAGGGGCGCTGGCGTGGCGCTGGAGGCGCGCGCCTGCGGGGGTCGAGGTCGAATCGCCTACGCGTAAGAGTGACCTCTCGCCGGAGTGATCTTCCGCGCGGGCACGCTCGGGTCCCCAGATGGCTGAAAGGGATACGATAGCAGCGGCTTGCGCGCTCGGGTGTGGCCCCCCACGCGCCCCCCCAAAGCCGCGCACCAGAGGCCACTCTTGCCCAGGGTCTTCCCTGCGTGGAGACGACCGACGAAGAACAAATAGTTCACGTGCGGTCAGGAACTGTTGCTCAGCGCGTCGCGCCGCTGGCTCTGGCCCACCATGCCTCGGCGCGACACGCTGTCCACGTCCCGGCCTCCAAGCGTCAACGTCCCGAGCCTTTCCTGGCCTCCGACCCGCGAAGCAGGGCGACACGCTATCCGCTGGGAGGGCATAGCGTAGAGGGCTGCGGCGGCCGCCGCGACTCGCGGAGCAGAAGTTCCCGACTGTGGACTTTCTCGGAGTTCCGCGCGGATTTTGGGGAATCTGCGCTGGCCCCTGGCGGCGCCTCCGTCGCGGCCCCCCGCGCGCTCCGCGCGCTCAGGAGGAGGGCCCCGCGGAGATCCGCGCGGAGCTCCCGGAGCCTGCGTTTCTGCACGGTGAGGACATTGGATCGGGGACCCTTCGCGATCCGGAGTCCAGGGTCTGACAGCCAGGGGAGCGCCAATGGAGGCCGTGTCATGGACAGCATCGCCGCCCTCGTCAGATAAGGAATCCCCCAGGGTCCGAGGCCTCCATGGCACGTTCCTTAACGAACGCCCCCACCGTATCTTGTTTTTCCTCTCGGGGGGGTCGAGGGGCGTTTTCGCCCTCTTTCGGGCCCCTGGGGCCATGACGGAACGATCGGGCTCGAGAAGTGCCGCAGGAGGATGGGATCTTGGGCCCTGGGGGGACGCAAGTCTTCGCAGTGGCGGACCTCGGGAGATCGCTACTGACCAAACCACCCCAACCCAACCCGAAGGTCCCAGACCCCCCGGCAGTTCGGGTTGGGGGGTGTAATTCAGGAGGGAAAAAAAACAGACACAATTAATCGTCGATTCCCAGGAACATATGCAAAGATATGGGAAGTGGGGGGAAGATGAAAATCACAAATATATAGGAAAATATGGGAATCCAGGGATTCGTGTGTATTTATTTGTGTGTCCCTGGGCCCCTTCAGTAATTACGGGTCCCATGGTGGTTTCTCGATGTTCCAGAGCGCCCCCCCCCCCCTTGGAAATTGGCAGGCCCGACGGCGACTTCGTGTCAGGTTGGGGTGGCTTGGTGGGCGGCCAGGAGAGCTGCAAGAGCGGAGATTTCGAGGAGGGACAGTACATGGACAATAATTCGAACCCTTCCACATTCGAGAGAAATTCTAAATCACCCCCACGCCCCCGACATCAATGCTGATCTCAGTAAATGCGGTGCTTTGGGGGTTCGAATAGTTCTGTCCACTCACGCCCCCCCACCGTCGTCACGCCATCAATCTGAATTTCGGGGTGTCTGGGGGGCTTCCTGGGCCACAGGGTTCGAATGCAATGTCCATGCACGGGAGCTCCGGGAGTAGAGCTCCAGGATCCTGGGATGCTGGGTCGGCCTCGCGCGCGCACGCGGGGGGGCGCGAGGTCCAGGCAGAACGGAGAGGTGCAGTCACCGACGACGAGAACGACGACGACAATGACGAATCGGCGCCGCCCCATCGTACTGATACTGTGTGTGCGTCGACCCCCCCAGGGGCGACGCGCTTTCCGAGAAATCTTAAAATATAAGCTCCGTGGCGGGCGCTTTCTGGCCATACCGCTCGTAAAACGACAAACTACAAGATGTTTGTGTTAGATGTTCGGGTCGGACGCACGCCTCGAAGGAGGACGCGTAGTACTAGTGTGTTCTTCTGCGTCCCAACGAAGACGAACGGCGGCGGCGAAACGACACAGCGACGGCGAACGGCCGCAGCGGCGCGAGCGAAAACGGCGAAGGCGACGACGGCGGCGGCGGCAGCCGGCACTACACGAAGCCCCGCGCCGCGCGCAGCGAGCCTCAAAGACCAGAATGGGCAGATGCCGGAGTGTGGTTCGAGGAGGAGGAGGAGGAGGTGGAAGAGGAGGTGGAGGAGGACCAGGGTAAACCTAAGATACGACCACGATGCTGCAATACGGTCGCTTGGCTCGAGTCCTCTCCGATCAGAAGTGCACGAAGTTCTCTCAGGGCGAATCTGCCTGTCGCTGGGTGGAGAGCCATATTTTGAAAACGGCGCCTACCTCGTCTGTGTATCTGCTGCAAGCTTTTAAGACGAATGTGCGCAGCGTTACGGCGATGTCCACACTTTGGAAACGGCCATCTCTTCATCCGTGTGGTTGTTGGGAATGTTAAGGACGAGTGAGCGCGGCGCTAAGGCAAGAACCACATTGAAAGATGGATCGGTCCTCTGTTGGTTGAGCTGCTGATAACTTTCTTCAGACGAATGCGCGCGGTGCCAGGGTCATAGCCGCATTTTGAAGACGACCACTCCTTCAGCCGTGTAGCTGCTGGAAGCCTTCACGACCAATGTGCGCAGCGCTCAGGCGAGAACCACATTTGAAACAGCGAGAGCCGCATTCTAAAAACGATCCCCTTCCTCCATCCGTGCAGCTGCTGGAAACTTGTGAGATGAATGCGCGCGGCGCTAAGGCGAGACCGACAACTTGAAAACGGTCCTTCCATCCGTGTAACTCTGGGGAATGTCAAGCTTCGGGGTCATACTTTGAGAGGAAGTGTCGGGCAAAACGCCTAGCCCGCCCTAGCGACACGTCTGGTAGTCAGACGACGAGGAGTTATCTAGAGTGGAATGGATGGAGGAGGAGATTGTGGAGGAGGATCGAGGAAGAGGAGGAGAAGGAGGAGGAGGAGGAGGAGGAGGAGAAAGATGAGAAGGAGGACGATAAGTTTAGAGGAGGACGAGGAGGCTTGGGGAGGAGGAGCGGGATTGTAAAGGGTTTGGAGAGGAGGAGGATGAGGAGGAGGAGAAGGAGGACGAGGAGGAGGAGGTGGAGAAGGAGGAGGAGGAGGGGGAGGAGGTTCGAGGACGAGGTTCGAGGAGGAGGTTCGAGGAGGAGGAGGAGGAGAAGGAGGATGTTCGAGGAGGATGAGAAGGAGGAGGAGGAGGATGAGGACGGAGATCTTTTGAATCACATGTGTTTGGCAGCCTCACCAGACAGGTCGAGAGATCAGAGGCCCGAGCGCATTCAAAAAATGCTTGCGACCTCAATCATGGAAGTGTTCGTTCCTCCATTCTGATTTGGTTGCAGCATTTTATTCGGAGCCGATGGGGGATGAATTAGAGCGGGCGTTTGAGGGGGCCTCGAAGGGTTGGTTCCAGCAGCGTTCTCGGAGGGGGTGGGGGAGGAGGAGCAGGACAAGAGGGTTTCGAGGGCTTTAGATCGGGGCTGAGGAGGAGGAGCAGGAGGAGGAGGAGGAGGAAAGGGAGGAGGAGGGCAACGAGGAGGAGGACGAGGACCAGAGCAAACCCAAGACTCATCAACGATGTTGAAATACACCCTCCCTCCAACATCCCTCTTCATGGGCCCTCTTTACAAGGGGTCACTACCACTGAGGGAACTGCCCCGTTGGGGGACAACCGTGTGAACATCATGAAGCGCGCCAAAACACCATTGTCAGGACTTCAACGCCAGGAGTTAACCTCACTGCTAAGTCTTGGCGATCCTGGATGGTTCCAGAACGCCGTTCCTGGTACTTCAACACCGCAAATCAACGTGACTGTTGCGCCCTGCCAATCCAGAACCGCTCCAAAGCACCATTGCTTGAACGCTATCCATGAGAACCAGCGAAACTCGTGCAAATGTTAAAGACGACTGTGCGAGGCGCCAAGGCGAGAGCCACACGTCGAAAACCACCAGCCCTGAATCCGTGAAGCTCTTTCAAGTTTTACAACGACTGTGCCCAGCGTTGCAGTCAACCGCACAGTAAGGATGGGCAACCTTCCCAGGGGTACCCTTGCATCCTTGCCTCCTCGGTCCATCCTTCGCCGCTTTCGCTGGCCGCGCCCCGCACGAAAAGCTTCGAAATGGGCGTCTAAGGCCCGTGCATCCTTATTGCGCATCCTTACTGTACTGGTTGACTGTAATGCGAGAGCCACATGTTAAACGCCACCAGCCCTTAATCCGTGAAGTTCTTACACATGTTTACAACGAGTGTGCGCGACGTCCAGGCCAGAGCCACATCTTGAAAACTACCCGCCCTCAGTCCGTGAAGCTTTCCCACATGTTGATAACGAATGTGCGCGGCGCTCAGGCGAGAGCCACATTTTCAAAACCACCCGCCCTCAAGCCGTGCAAGTTTTGCAAATGTTTAGAACGAATGTGCGGGGCACCAAGGTGAAAGCCACATGTTGAAACCACCCGCCCTCCATCCGTAAAACTTTTCCACATGGTCAAAGCGAATGTGCGCGGCACCCAGGTGAGATCCACATGTTGAAAACCACCCGCCCTCAATACGTGAAGCTCTTGCGAATGTTTAAAGCGAATGTGCGGGGCGCCAAGGCGAGAGCCACATTTTTAAAACCACCCGCCCTCCATTTATGAAGCTGTTGTCAAATGTTTAAGCATCAGGTCATAAGTGATGAGGAAGTATCGGGCGAAACGCCTGGTCCGCCCTTTCGAGTGGCCTCGGGGTGCGACAGGGAGGAGTTATCTATAAGGAAATGGAGTGGAGGAGGAGGAGGAGAAGTGTAAAAGAGTTGCAGCGGGCTCTGGAGCGTTACCGGAGGAGCAGGAGGGGAATGAGGAGGAGGAGGAGGAGAATAAGGTGGAGGGTTGCATCGGGGCTATGGGGGACGGGTCAACGGGTGATGCTGCTGAGGAAGAGGAGGATGAAGAGGAGGAAGAGGAGAAAGAGGAGGAGGAGGATATTGTCAGATGGCTTATGTCAGCTGACGGCTGATGGCTGGCTGTACGAGGCGGGCGAAGAAGAGGAGGTGGAGAAGAAAGAGGAGAACGAGGGAGACTTCAGCAAGCCCCATATGCATCATCGATGCTATAATACACTCTCTTGCCCCAATTCCTGGCCTCAGAAGCCCATGCAGGTTTTCCTGTCATTGTTGGGAAACCCAGTTCAAAGATAAGCGCCCTCAGTCCCTGCCGTTCTGACGAGAGCTCCGTGTTGATAGCCAACGTCCTCCGTCGTTGAAGCAGCTGTACGTACACATTCCAAGATCAGGACGTCCAACGAAGTCTCGAGCGAAACTCCCACAATGAAAGGGATGTGCATCCATCCGTGTAACTCCTGGACACGTTTGGAGCCATATCTTGAAAAGGAGCAGCCCTCTATCCGCGAAGTTGTTCCACATCTCCTCTGTAACGTTATATGGAGGATGAGGGCATCACAAGCCAAAGCACCCCCGCCGTCCGTGTAAGTGCTGCACGGTCTGAAAGCGTCGCGTTTGAAGCAGAAAGTCTCCAGCGAGAGTCCCGTTTCGAGCGTGTACCATCATCCAGTCACATGACGGTGGCAAGCGTGTAGGGCCAATGTGCCCAGCGCGAGGCCGATGTCAGCATCTTGAGAAGGGCCTCGCATCCCTCGTTCTAAATGCTGGCACATGTCAAGTCGAGTGCTGGCAAGAGGGAGGGCCGTGCCATAGCTGTTTTTGTCCAGGCCGTTTGACGAGCCAGCGAGGCCAGCGAAAGTTTACCACAGAACGCTTGTAAAACAAGCGATCACAAACATCACAGGTTTGAGATCGTCAATTGTTGTAATGCGCGGCGCGAATGAGAAAACATCATGTTTGATGCTCCCCGCCCGCCAGCGCCAGGAATTGCCAGGACGTTTTCTCGCGAACCGCCTGGACCACCCTGCCGACATGCTCGTGGTGGTGCGGCGAGGACGAGTTTGCTCCTAAGGAGGAGGGGCGGACGATGATTTCAAAGAGCTACGCTGGTTTTCTGGAACATTTTCGGAGGAGCAAGTGGGGAGCCCAAGCACAGGCTCTATGAGTGCCCAGGCTTTCATCTCTTTCGTCGGGACCTCGATCTTGCCGAAGTCGTTCGAGAAGGAGTAGGTCGGCCTGAGCAGGACCTGTTGTACACCCGAGCCCTGGCCCCCGACCCTGGCGCCGACTGGCTCTCGCTTTCCATGGCTGATTTCAGGCATTGGAACTTTCGGCCCCCTTCTGGTCTTTTGGGCCCTCGGCTTTGTATTGATGGGTCGGGGTTGGGCCAAGGGAACCCATTTTCGGCCAGGGCGGGTTGGGCGGTTGTTAGCATGCAAGAGGTAGGAGGTTCTGACGTTCTGACGGCAGTGTTTTCGGGCCGTTACCCCACCCCCTACAGCGGAGTGGAGGGGGAGAGATATACGCTCTCCTTATGGCCATCCGTCTTGCTGCCCCTGGCGTCCTTATCATATATTCTGATTACCGAGCTGTCATTAATGTTTGGACAGCTGGCCCCGACGCGGACCGCTCCCAAGTCGCTTTCACTGCGTTGTGGGACGAGGTGTTTCTCCTGGCCTCCGAGTTTGGGCTCGAGAGTATCGAGCTTCGTAAAATCAAGGCCCACCTCTCTTGGCAGGCGTGCTCCAGAACCTCCAATGTGCCGTTCTGGGCCTGGTTTGGCCATTCTCTAGCTGACAAGCTTGCGGAGCAGGGGGCCAAGGCGCATGTTTCGAATCCCGACCTTGTGCGCAGGCGCAACGATAGCCGTGATTCGATCCGTGCGGTTTGTAAACTCATTGGCGCCTTCGGTCAACATCTGTCTCATTTCAATTTCCCCGACGTCCAGCGGGTTAAAAAGCCCCGCCGACCGACGTTCGATGCCCTCCAGCTCGTCCCAGACCGTCAAGGCCACGTTCTGCAGCGAGTTGGTAAGGCGGGGAGAGCGTTCATTTGCACGCGCTGTGGAGGTCGTGGTCTGTCTGAGCGTGCTGCGTGTGCTATGCCATGCACGGGCCTCCCACGACTGGCCCGCCTGGATGATAAGACCCATCGGCTCTGGCTTATGGGTTCATCCCTGGTGTGGTGCTCAAAATGCGCAGCCTTCGGGAGTCTCGGAGGTCCCTGCCATGGGAACCCCCGAAACAAGGACGGAAAGAAGACCCTGAGGCTACTCAGAGAGGGGAAGGATCCGTCCACCAACCGCGTGGTGGGCAGAAGCTTCCGCCTCACCATCTCTTAATCCACCCCCCACTTTTTAACCCTGAGCGTCGTGTTTCATCTGGAGGCAGACGTTCCGCAGCTTGAAGGAGCTTGAAGAAGGAGGAGGAGGAAAAGGAGGAGGAGCAGGAGGAGCAGGAGGAGGAAAAGGAGGAGGAGGAGGAGAAAGAGGAGGAGGAGGAGAAGGAGGAGGAGGGTGGGAAGCTTCCAGCAGGGCCCTGGACGAGGACGGGGGGAGCCTGGGAGGGGCTAGGAAGGGGAGGGGGGGGGCGGCAAGGAGGCCTGGGAGGACGGAGCGGGGCGGCGCTTGCGCTGACATCGAATGGCCCTCGGCCCATCCCGCCACACTGCCTGCGCTGCGGTGCAGAGGTCCGGGATCCGGCGGGAGGGGCGGTGGTCGTGCGTTCTCCAGAAGTGCGGCAGGAAGCAAAAAGGCGGCGGCGCGGTGGCGCGGTGTCAGGTGTCCGCATCGTTGCGCCCGACAAGCCATCACAGGAGAATGGCAGACCGAGAGGACAGGCCATGACAAGGCCATGACAAGCCTGCCGCGCTAGACTTGAGCCGAATTTCGTTTTCCTTGCCTGGGTCGTGGGCCAGAGGCGTCTTGGATGCATGTTGGGGTCTCGTGGGATGCCTGTCGGCGGCCTCGTGGAAAGAGTTTTGACATCTCTTGGGGCCTCATTGGGCTGAGTTTGGAGCTTCTTTTCGGTTTCCTCCGAGGCCTCTTGAACTCGGAAGGGGCCTCCGGGGATCCTGCTGGCGGCTCTTGGTCGCATCTTGGGGCCTCGTGGGGGGCGTCTTGGGGCTTCCTGGGGGCCTGTTGGAGCGGGGCGGCGCTCCCTCTGATAATCTCGTATTGGCCGACGGTCGCGCAAGACCCGTCGGCGTCGCAGTATCGCAGAGGCGGACTCGCGGCAGTTAGGGGCGCGGGGCAGGGGGAGGGCGAAGCGGCGGATCCCCCTCGTGGCGGCCCGGCCCCGGCGCCCGGCCCCCCCCCCCCCCCCCCCCCGCGAGAGGCCACGGGCCGCAGGCTCGTCATGGCCCGCGAGGCGCTGGCGGCAGCCCAGGCCGAGCGCGCAGCGGGCTCCGCCCGGGAGCCGCCCGCCGCCCGCCCGCCCCGCCCGCCGGCATCTGGAGCCCGCACGTCGCTCCCCAGTGCTTGTCGCCTCCTGCTCGAGCGCTCAAGCCCCCCCCCCATTCCTCCTGCTCCGCCTTCCCCCCTCCGTCTGGCGGGGTCCGCGGCGCGCCTCCTTGGGTTTAAAAGCCAGTTTTGTTTTTATTGGTGATGCTCGGGGGCTCGAAACCTCTGTGAGTAGCGTGCGGGCTAGAGGCCCGAACTCGCGGCAGCTATGTCGGTCCTAGGGCAATCCGAGGTTGCTGGAGTCGCCCTTATGCCCCCGGAGGTGTCTGTCTGTCCCTCCCCCCTCCCCCCGCCCTGAGTGCCCCAACTTAGGAGAAGCGCATGGCTGCACTCATGCCGAGACTTCGTGGTAAGGGAGCCAGGGCACATGCCTGGTAGCACCGATATCAGACTTTACCCCTCTGGGCATGCTGTTCCTCTCTGGGCCCTCTCCTCGCCCCTGCCCTGCTCTTCGTAGCTCGCACGCTGGGGCCCCCTCCCTCCCCGCCCTCGCCAGCACCCCTCCGCCCCTCCTCTCCTCGGACGGGCCTGGGATCGAGATACAGTCGCCCCGCACCGTGAGGATGAGCCAGTTTTCCAGGGTTGCCCGTGCATCCTTGCCCCATTAGGCCCATCCCTGGCCGCTTTCGCCGGCCGCGCCCCACTCGAGAAACGTGCACATGGCCTACAGCACCGGTTGGCTGTGGATCCGTTCCAGAGCGCCAGCACCCCTCGGCCCCTCCTCCCCTCGGACGGGCCTAGAGTCGAGGTAAATCCGCTCCAGAGCGTCCCGGAACGCCCTGGAGCCGCGGCACCCGATGCATCCTCCGAGCCCGCCGATTCTCAGAGGCTTCCGATTTGTATCGGTCCGATCTTGCCTCGATGCTGCCTTCTTCTTGTATTCCCCCGCCGCGGTGCCTCGCTGCTCCGACGAAATGCGGAGACCGACAGGAGGCCGAGAGGGGGCCGAGCCTCTCGCTGCAGAGGCGCCCGGCCGAGGTCGAAGCATTCTGGGGAGCCGCGGGCGCTCGCAGCTCGCGCGCGGAGAGAGCACCTCCTCCTTGCCTGCCATGGTACCGGCGGCGCTCGAGGGGCTCGCTGGCTTTGGGTGTCGGCGCAGAGCCTGGCGCCGGTGTGCTCACGGGCCGGGGTCGCGGCCCTGCGGCGGGTGTGCGGGCGTCCTCCTCGTCGTCCTCCTCCTCCTCCTCCTCCTCGCCTCGTGGGCGCGGTAGGGGTTCCAGTGGGAAAGGTAGGTCTCAGCCCCCTCGGAGGCTCCCCTCGAGGCCAAATGCCTCAGGAGAGGGGGTTGCCTCTCCACGGGGCGGTGCGTCAGGCAGCGGCGCCCGATCGAGGGGTGGGGGAAGCTAGCAAGGTGGGTTCTGGCCCTGGTGGCTCCACCGTGTTGGCGTCCCTCCCTCTCGATGGGGGTGCCAATGCCACGACGTGTGCACGGCTCCCACATTTAAAACGGCGGGATTAAGGTTTCGCCCCTCAGAATCCAAGCTTTGCGTAATTTGTTTGATGCTTCGAGGCTATGCTGACGAGGGATTCCAGGAGCATGTCTGTCTGTCTGTCTCCTCCTCCTCCTCCTCCTCCTTCTCCTCCTCCTCCTCCTCCTCCTCCTCCTCCTCCTCCTCGCCTCCTCCTCCTCCTCCTCCTCCTCCTTCTCCTCCTCCTCCTCCTCCTCCTCCTCCTGGCCCGCCGCGAGAGCCGTCGTGGGCGGGCTGGTGCTGCTGCAGGGGGGCCTGCAGGCGGGGCAGCGGCCGCTGCAGAAGCCAGAGGGAGCAGGCGAGGCACAGGATTCGGCTTACTCCGGTGGCTGGGTCTGGTGGAGAGGAGGGGTGGTGGCGGAGCAGAGGCCCGAGGGCTTCCCGGCGCCGGCACGCGGGCGAGTCGAGTTGAGCGGACGCTCAGTGGGGGAGTGGGGAGCGGGAGGAGGAGGAGGATATGGGAAGAGGAGCGCAGGAGTAAATTCAAGATGCAGCAAGAATGCTGCGGTACACGCTCTCGTCTCAAGTCCACTCCCCATGCATCCCTACAAACCGTTCTGTTCACCACAAGGGAACGCCCTCGAAAGACCAGCACCACGTTCACCTTTTGTGGACGTCTGAAGCGAGAACCCCGTTTTGAAAAAGAACCGCTCTCCACCTGTGAGGCTGCTACTTGTGCTTGAATTCCTGGTCCTTGCATTTGCAGAAGTCTTAAGCGAAAGCCCCATATTGGAAAAGGAACCTCCCTCCAACCCCGAAGCTGGTGCAAGCTTTTGAGCGAGTGGGCGCGGCGTTTCGGCGAGAGCCCCATTTTGAAAAGGAACCGCCCTCCAGCCTCAACGCTGCTACAAACTTTTGAGACAAATGTTCGCGGCGCTCTAACAGGAACTCCACTTTGAAATCGGCCCCCGATCTATCGTGTATGTCGTCTGAGTGATTCAAGGCGAATGTGCGTGGCGCTGATGCGAGAGCTCCATTTTGAAAACGGCCAGCATCCATCATTGAAATTGCGGCGGAAATCAAAGCCCATTACCGTTAGTCGTGAAGAAGTCTAAGGCGAAACGGCCGGCCCGCCCTATTGACACGTCTGGGTGGTGCGACGTACAGGAGCTACAGCAGGCACATCCGAACATAATGCTTGCTAATCGCACGGTACATGTGTCGTCGATATTGATGGGCCGTACGATGCTCAAGAGCTTCTGTGGGTATTTGGGGCCACCAGGGGATAAGACACTTCCTTGGGGCACCTGCTGGCAGGCCGATGTCTTATATGATGTGTTTTTGTATGTGCTAGGGAAGGGTGTTGATGACGAGGAGGAGGAGGAGGAGGAGGAGGAGGAGGAGGAAGAGGAGGAGGAGGAGAAGAAGGTTTGGCCCGAGCGGCCCGATCCTCAGGTGGAGAGGGCCCATTTTGGCGGGCCGAACCTCAGGCGCGCGCACCTCAGGCGCCGCGATTCCGCGCCCAGGGCGCGAGGCAGCGTGGCATCGGAGGCAGCGTGCCAAGCGGCACGAGGCACGATTACTTCTCTCCCTTGTCCGCGCGCGGCAGCTCTTAGGGGCTCATCATTCGGCACAACGGCCCCAGAAAGCAATGTCGTTTGGTCGGTGGAACTGCCCGTGCGGGCGGTATGTGAAGGGCCACAAGCTGTGCCTCTGCGGGCAGGCATACGAGAACAGGGTGAAGGAGGACCAGTCGGCTGCGAGGCAGCGCGGCGGTGGCGGTGTGCAGAACGCCTTCCCCAACGCCGACAGGGCCGTCGACCAGTCTCGGAGGCAGCAGGAGGAGAGGCAGCGGCAGAGGGACCGTCAAAGGA
Organism: Prorocentrum cordatum; assembly: GCA_963575745.1. Taxonomy (NCBI): domain Eukaryota; class Dinophyceae; order Prorocentrales; family Prorocentraceae; genus Prorocentrum; species Prorocentrum cordatum. The sequence goes on from CAUYUJ010014160.1 coordinate 687,343, forward strand.
GTGCGAGCCGTGCAGCCAGAAGGGAGGCACAAGCGGCAGACAAGGCGGTGAAGACCTACGTCAGCCGAGTGGTGCCCATGACGAAGGCGGAAGCGGTGGACTACGAGTACTACGCGGAGGCGTCGCCGCCAGACGCTATAGTGCAGAAGAAGTTCCAAGACGAGACGCGGATGAAGATGCTGGAAGTCGCCAAGATGGTGATGGGAGCACGCCGAGCGGGCGAAGCAGAGGATGTGGCGAGATTGGACACGAAGCTGAGTGTGTACAAGTGCATGATGGGCAGCACGATGCCGACGGATACACAACTGGCGGAGATGAAAGCCAAGAGGGAGAAGGCGCTGGAGCGCCTGAGAAACACGAGAGCGCGGATGCAGATGTTCGAGGAGCAGGAGTCGGAGATCCTCCACGAGCTGGGGCGGCTGCAGGAATACATCGTGGAGCTCGAGGAGGCGCGTCGAGAGGAGGAGGCCGAGGACCACGTGCGGGGCGTGCACATGGGTGGTGGCGGGCGGTCGCAGCCGCAGCAGCAGCGGGCATCCGCTGCGCCTGGCGGTGCGACGGCGGGCCCGCAGCATGGCGCTGCGGCGGGCGCGTCGCCGACGGACCCAGTCACGGTGATAATGCAGCGGATGATCATGCGCATGGAGCAGCAGGACAGGCAGATGAACTTCGTCATGCAGGCGATGGGGTTTCATCAGCCCAGTACGGTGCCACCAGGGCCGCCGCCTGGGATGGCAGCGGCAACGCCCGTGGCGGCGGGCCTGCGGCCTGGGGCGGCGGAGGCGGCTGCCGTGGCGGCTGCGAGGGCGGAAGCGACGCCCGTGTTCCCGCCCATGCCGCCGCCGATGGGCATGGCCGAGGCGATGGCGAGGCAGGCCGAAGAGACGGCAATGAGGAACATGCAGTTCCAGCAGCAGCAGGGACGCGAGGCGGCGGCGGCAGCGGCAGGAGCAGCAGCAGCGGCGAGCCCTGCACCGAGGACACCGACCGCGAGGACAACAGGGACAGCGTCCACGCCAGGAGCGCCGTCAAAGGAGGCGAGCCCGTTCCATGTGGACTCCACCCCGCCGCCAGCGCAGCGGACACCGGTGTGGGGCATGCCGACGCCGATGGGGTGCTCGCCGACATCCCCAGCTGCCACGCAGCCTGCGGCGGTGGTCGCGCCAGAGGTGCCACCGACAGCCGAGGAGACGCCAGTTCCGACGGAGCCGAGCCCGATCTCGACGACGCAGGAGATGGTCGCAGGTTTGCTTTCGGGGGACCTCCCCGACCCGTACATGCCGCCGCCGTCGCAGAGTGTGACAGCCAACACAGTGCAGAAGGAGGTCAGGAAAATCGACGAGGCGCGTGCAGCTGGCGACGGGATGATCCGCTCCCCGCCGAGGAAGGAGGGCAGGGGCCACACCCAGGCATCAGCGTTCGACGGCAGGATGGAGGCGGGGGCGGGGGCGGCAGTGGGTGCGGCCACGAGCGCAGCTTCGACAGGCGGAGCGTGACCTGGAGCGACCACCTCGTGCAGGTGATCGAATTCGAGTGCAGCTCCGACACCAGCTCGACGGGCCTGGACGTGCTGGGGGCGCTGTCTGATGATGTTTCTGATGAGAGCAGCGGCTATGATTCGTGTGAGTCTGATGGTGGGTGCGAAGATGGTTGTTATCTGAGTCACCTGAAGTACCAGTGCGACCACGAGAGCAGGTGGCTCGGCAGGTGGGATGGGCGCCCAACTTCGACTACCACCAGCACCTCGGGCACCTCAGCGCGATCAGGCCCTGCGTCATCTGTGTGGTCAGGCGATGGCAGTAGGGGCGGATGCTCCAGCGCCGTGCTACTCTGGCAATATTCTCCAGGGGACTCGGATCCCGGGCTTTTGACGATGCGGCCTGTGCAGGGCAGTGCTAGTTTTTCGCTGGCGGGATCCTCGGGTTCGGATTCTGTTAAACAGCTGGCTCTCTGCCCCCCTTTTTGCCGATTGGGCGGAGGCCAGGAAGGCGCATCGGCCGCGCGGTGCGAAGCGCAGTCTGGCGAGTGGGATGTCAGGTCGGAGCCGCGCTCTTTTGATTCTGAGTTTCGGCGCGAGTCTTGGGGCGGAGGGTCGACGCGTGAGCGGGGCGAGTGGGTTGTCTTGGACCCCGTAGCCTGCGCGGAGGCCCCCCGAGAGCCCCAGCAAAGTTCGTACGACTGCCCCAGCTCTGCCTGTGCGAGCGCCCCTGCCTCTTGTGCGCGGGCGGCAAGCCCACCGAACCCTCCAGAGTTTCGCCGGGAGGGGGAGGCCACGGCTTTGCCTGCCAGCATAGGGGAGGTGTGGGGCGGTGGGATGCGGGTGGGGTGGGATGGGACACGTACTGCTGCAGCGGCTAATGCAGCGGGCGCAGCGGAGATGGCCCTCATGAGCCGTGCCCAGCCTGTCCGCGCAGCTAGCAGCGATGCCGATCTGGCGGACTGGATCCTGGCCCCGACCGAAGAGTGCAGCGAGGCGGGCCATGTGGGCCTGCATCGCCGCCCGTATGGAGAGGATGGGGGGTCGGTCGGGACGGCTCGGGAGTGGGGCTGGGAGAGGGTCAACACCTCCGGTGCGAGCGCTGGCGGTAGGTGCAGGACCGCTCCAGGCAGTTGGCCTGGCTGCTCTGCCGCCGCCGCCTTGGGGCAGAGCAGGTCTGCTTCGAGCGCGAGTGCCAATGCCTATTTTTGTGAGGGTCTCGACGCGAGCACATCGCGCCCTCATGCTGTGCGCGCGGGCCATGGGCACGCCCAAGAACAAAATGCATTCCAGGCAACTTCGATCTTTAATGCGCTCTATGGCGACAGCTCGCCAGGAGAGCGAGCAGGTTGCCCCAATCAGGAAGCGGGTCCGATAACCGGGGATAGCGAGTCCTGGGCCGTGGGGGGGGGGGGGGGGGGCGCGGCCTGGTGCTGCCCATTCGAGCCCCCGAGGGATGTTCTGGAGGTGTGCCTTGTAATCTCAGGTCAGATCAGGCCATGCTTCGAGGTCCAGGGGCTCCTGGGGGAGGGGATACACGAGGCGGCAGCTGCGGCACTCGTCATGGCGCCAAGGAGGTCCATAGTCCCACAAAGGCTGTACCTGTGCACGGACGGATCGGCGCGGCAAGGGGGGAGGTCAGTCTGTAGCTGGTCCGCTGTCCTGATAGGCGAGGACAGAGAAGGTCTTGCCTTCATGGGGGCTATCTTCGGCCAGACCTCGCGCACCCTCCCCAAGGGGCTTCAAGGGGGGGCGCAGTCCAGCACCTATGCGGAGTTGGCGGCGATTTGGCGGGGGCTGGTCTGGATCTCGCAGTTCCCCTCGGAGGCCCCGCTCGTTTTGACGACTGATAGCAAGTTAGCCCAGTTTCTCTCTTCGGGGGTGTATGCGGCGGGGACCAACGAAAAACTGGTCTGAATGCTTAGGGTGCTGCACGCGGCTACAGAAGCCGACAGGGGGTTGACCATTCTGTGGGCGAAAGGACACGACGGGGACCCATGGAATGAGTTAGCGGATGGACTGGCAGGGTGGGCCTCGACCCACAGTGACACGCCGTTGGAAGAAGCAGATGCGGGGGAGCTAGATTTCCGTGTCGCATGGGAGTGGGAGTGGCTTCGTAGAGCAGACCAGCCCACTTTGGCAGCCTACCCCACCCTGGGGGGAGAGGGGTTCAGCGGCCCCATCAGGAGGGGGGGGTGGCCATCGGCGACGGCAGAGGAGGAGCTCCCCTGCCGCCCTCAGCCGAAAAGTGTTGCCATTGAATTGCACTGTGCGTCTTTCAATGCCTGTGCTCTTGTTGAGCGCGAGGCGGCGTTAATGTACAAGGCCAGGCGGAGGAAGGCACCTCCCAACCGCGGAGAGCACCTCCGGGCACAGTTTGATCTGACAGGCCTGCATATTGTCGGTATTCAGGAGTCCAGGTTCCCGAAGGGCAAATGGGTCGCGGGGCCGTTTTTGACCGTGTCAGGGGGTAGTGATCACGGGAACTTAGGCTGTGCCATCCTGGTAGCCCTGAAGAGACCCTCCGGCGTTTCGGGCGGGAAAGAACAGTTTTTCAAACCAGGGGATGTGTGGGTAATATACGCGGACCCTAGGGTGCTCCTAGTGAAGTTCAACCACAGATGTTCCAAGGCGACGGTGATGGTGGCGCACGCGCCGCACCGCCGCAGGCCGAGGTTTGAGCGGGAGGCGTGGTGGGGGCAGTGCGAGGATCTCATTGCTCGATGGACCCCCGACCTCCTCCTCATTGATGCTAACGGGAAGGTCGGCTCTGTAGTCTCGGAGGCTGTGGGGGGGGCGGCCCAGCCGGAGAAACAGGATGAGAACGGGGGGAGGTTTCACTGTGTTTTACAGCGCCAAGGGCTACATGCCCTCAGTACCTTGTTCGAGCATGGGAGGCCCCACACTTTCATGCCCAACAAAGGGGAGATGAAGCGGATTGACTTCGTAGCAGCAGGTGGCACTCTTGCACCTCATTGCGTGGAGGTGGAGGTTGACCGTGCCATCGACACGATGGTGAGCGGGTTCGATCACTCCCCTGTAATTGCGAGGTTTAAGTACGTATCGGAGCTGCCCCGTGGGGGGAAAGGCAAAGGGCCCCTGGACCGTCTCAAGATGAAGGTGCCAGCCTGTGTCCAGCGGTTTACTGCAGAGTTGGGGGCCTCGCCTCTGCCTGAGTGGGGGATGTCAGTCGGTGACCACGCCGCCCAGGTGACGGAGTGCTTGCAGAGGGCTGCCAGCAAGGCATTCCGTCGAGATGCCCTCGCGCCGATAAAGCCGTATATCTCTAGGGCAACGATCAACCTAGTGCGGAGGAGGAGGCTGGTCCTGCGGGCGCCAAGAGACTTCAGGACGGGTAGTGGGGTGCGGCTGCAGCTTTTGGCGGCTCATTGGAGTAGGGGGGAGCTTGGTAGTGAACAGTGCTGGGTGGCCCTTCGCCAGGCTGCTGAGCTTGGGTTGGCTTTGGAGCTGTGGACCTGCGGGGAGGCGGATGCGGCGGAAGCTGCGGCAGCTGGGCGGAAGTTTTTGGATGAGACCAGGGGCCCGCTCCGCACCGCACTAGAGGGGGGCAAAGTGCATCGCACGACGCAGCTCGCTGAGGAGGTGGGGATGGCCTACGGCAAAAAAGACCCCACGGCCTGTTTGGGGGGGGGTCAAGAGGTTGATGAGAGCTGGCGGTTGGGTTCCCCCGAAGAACAAAGGAGCGGGGGCCCCCCCCCTCAGGACGGACCCGAAGGGGCAGCCAGTGCTCGCACAGCAGCGTTGGGATGAGCTGCTGTTTGACATGTCTGCCGCGATTGAGGGGGCCAAGGTGATCCCTTCCGCCGAGTTGCGACAGCTTTTTGAACCTTCGGAGCTTGCCCTGCCCCTTGATTTTGAGCGCAGTATCGAGTATGTGCCGACGGTCCGTTGGGTCATTGATAAGTTGCGCAAGCTGCCGCAGGGGAAGGCTCCGGGGCTGGACGGGATTGCGTTTGACCTCCTGCGGGCCGCGCCACCGGAGGTAGCGAGGGTCTTGCATCCGCTGTTCACGAAGGTGTGTCTGGGGGGTGTCGAGCCGTCGTCGTTTAAAGAAGCCCTCGCCTGCGGTATTTACAAAGGTAAAGGGCCCTGGGGGATTCGGGAACACTTCAGGCCGGTGGCTCTAAATAATGTGGTGCCCAAGGTGCGCTATGCCTTCGTCCGTCAGTGTATGAATAGCTTTGTGTCCGATCTGTTGCGAGACTCACAGTGCGGCGGAATTCCAGGCAGGGGGACAGCCTTCGCCACGCATACCCTCGTGTCGTTCGTGCAGCATATGAAGCATGTGAAGAGGTCAATGTTTGTTCCTATGCTTGATGTTGTGAGTGCCTTCTACAGCACGGTTCGAGAGTTCGTGATTCGGATGCCGTCGTCGGAGGAGGATCGTGAGGAGCTGTTGGGGACCATGGCTATCCCCGAATGGTTGGTGCCGTCGCTCAAGACGGCCCTAGCGGCCCCCCCTATCTTGGAGGGGAGGGTGCCCCCCCACCTGGAGAGGCTTCTCGCGGAATCGCAGAGGGGGGCGTGGTTCTGTGTCGGAGATCCCTCGAGAGCTGCGGTGACCCGCAAGGGTTCTAGGCCAGGCAATTCGTTGGCCGACTTCTTTTACAATGTTATGTTCACCCTCGTCCTGGGGGATGCGGAGGCGAGACTGGCCCATGAGGGCCTGTCCGTCGCGCTAGGGGGTCCCGAGCAGGAAGGGGTGCTGCTCCCTGTCCAACAGCAGGACGGCACACTCGTGGATTCGACGTATGCGGATGACGCTGTCTTCCCGTGCGCGCCTGCCTCAAACGAGACACTCGTGCACGACGTCCAGAAAGCTGTCTTAGCAGTGGTCAAGGCAGCGGGGACGCACGGGCTGGCCTACAGTTTTAAAAACGACAAGGCAAAAGGTTCTGGTCGCTATCAGGGGTAGGAACAAGCAGTGGACGGAGCGGCACCTCTTTGTTGAGAAGGGGGCGCGGGTGTACCTACCCGAGCTTGATGCGCGCATCAAGGTGGTTCGGCAGGAAAAGTCCCTTGGCACTATTGTCTCGGGAGGCCTGGATTGGGGCCCAGAGGTGGCCCAGAGGAAGGCTTCTGCTCTGGTCCCCCTGCGGCCGCTGACGCGCGCGGTGTTCAAGGCCCCGCAGATCCCCCTGGCCCCGAAGTTGCAGCTTGCGGAGTCCCTAGTCTTGTCTCGTCTTCTGTTCAATGCTGAGCTCTGGCACGGGGTCGGAGTCAAAGCATGGGCATCTCTAGAGGCTACATACACCGACGCTCTTCGGCGTGCGCAGGTGGCAGATATGAGAGGCACGGCCAGTGAGAGGTCTGCCCCTTCCCTGGAGGAGGTGCTCTACGGAGCCGGAGGGCTCCATTAGACAGCCTTCTGTGGTATCGGCGCCTGGTGTACCTCCCCCGCCTGCTGCGCAAGGCGCCCAGGCAGCTTCTGTGGGTGCTCGACGGCCAGTTCCAGCAGCAGGGCTCGTGGAGCCATAGGCTCATCGGTGACGTAGATGTTTTCAGGCAGTTCACCCCCAGTGTGGAAAGGCTGCCCCAGGCATGGCAGGAAGTCATTGCTCTTGCCAGGTCGCCTCCCCTAGAGTTCGCGCGCATTGTCCGTGTGGCGTGGAAGGGGCGGAGGTTCTTCTTGAGAGATGAGTGCCATCGGAAGATGTGGCGGCGTGAGCTTTGCGCGACAGCCCTAGAGGCTGGCCCCCCCCCCCCCCCCCCCCCTTCGGACGGGTCCCCAGGTGTGAGCGGGAAGGGTTTCACTGCTACGAGTGCGGTCGGGCCTTCAAAACGGCCCAGGGGTGGAAGTCGCACTTAAGTAAGGTACACCCCGAGCTAGACGAGCCTCAGCGGTTTGCCCACGGCTCTGTATGCGCCGCGTGCTCCACGGAGTTTCATACACGGTTGAGGCTCGTGAGGCACCTCAGGCACAGGTGTAGGGGTTGTCTTCGTGCCTTACGGGGCTTCTTCGCCCCTCTCTCTGGTGCGGACCTCGTGGCCGCTAAGGATGATGACGCGACCGACAGTCGTCGGTTGCGCGCGGCAGGTTTTTATGAAGAAAAGCGCTGCTGCCGGCAGTCAAATTCTTAGGGCCTGGTATCCCTCTGGTGAGGGAGGCGGTTGTTCAGGGCGAGGCTGGTGAAGCGCCAGACGGGGTCCCCGCGCATGACCCCCCCCCAGTGCTCTTGCAGTTGAGAAAGCGGCCGCGGAGGCCGCCCCGCCCGTGCCAGCGCGTGCAGGTCCTGGAGATGAAACGGCCGAGTCGGCCGCCCTGGTCTCATCCGCTGAGGGGGTGGAGGAGGGGAGGGGGGGTGCGGACCTGCATGCGCGACACGGCCCTGACAGAGGGAGGCTCGGCTACTTTTTTGTGTTGCATTTGTTCTCAGGAAGGAGGAGGTGGGGGGATGTGCAGCATTGGATGGGGGAACTTAACGTATGTGCTCAGGAGTCTAGGCCCTTGTGGGTCCTTTCGCTTGACGTGGCTAACGACCGCGTGTGGGGGGATCTCTCGAGGGAGGAAACGATCCGCTACTGGCTTGGCCTCATGGCCTCGGGGGTGGTTGTAGCGGTGCTCGCGGGGCCGCCCTGCGAAACGTGGTCGGCGGTGCGGTTCCAGCAGTTAGAAGGGGGACAGAGTCCTAGACCAGTTAGGAGCCGCGCTCGGCCGTGGGGAGAGTGGGGCCTGACGGTGAAGGAACAACGTCAGGTCGAGATCGGGAACCTCCTTCTCAGAACGACGATGAGGTTTCTGACCGCCGCGGTGGCCACCAGGGTGAGCATGATTATGGAGCACCCTGCTGTCCCCCACTGGCAGCCGTTGGCTGCATCGAGCTGGAAGCTGGAAGAAATGGCGTGGATCAGGAGTCTCCCAGGAGTCACCGTCCATGATATCGACCAGTGTATGTTCTCGTGTGAGTATCTCAAGCCGACGACTCTGCTGTCGGTCAATATCCCAGGGTTCCAGCGGGTGTTGAACAGTATCCCAGGGCGAGGGAGGTGTCAGCATAGGGGGGGCCACCCCGCGGCCACAGGACGATCGGGGGGACAATATCGGACCGCTTCTCTGAAGGAGTACCCACCAGCTCTGTCGCGTTTCCTAGCGATGGTTGTGTTAGATGCGGTTTCTCCAGGATTGGCTAATGATCTGCCGGGCTATGACATTCCGGAGGAGGCTCTGAACTTTTACGTTCCCGCGACCCGTTTTATGAGTTTGTGCAGCAACGTGACTGCGCACTCGGCGGGGCGGCGAGGTGAGGCCCCTCCCGAATTCACGTTGTGGACGATTCGGAACTCTCCTTTCATCGGTGCAGCAGCAGGAGGAGGAGGAGAAGGAGGAGGAGGAGGAGGCGGAGGAGGAGGAGGAGGAGATTAGGAGGTCATATTGGGGTAGGGATGTGGATGCGGGAGAGGAAGCAGCGGCGGGAGGGAAGGATATACAGCGGAGGAGGGAGAGGAGGAGGAGGAGGAGGAGGAGGAGCGGAGGAGAGAAACGGAGAGGAGGGAGAGGAGGAGGAGGAGGAGAGGAGGAGAAGCAGAGACAGGAAAAGCAGAAGGAGGAGGAAGAATAGGAGGATGAGGAGGAGAGGAAGGAGGCAGGGTAGAGGAGGAGGAGGAGAGGAGGAGGAGAGGAGGAGGAAGAGGAGGAGAACATAAGAGGGGAGAGGAGTGGAGGCGGAGGAGGAGAGGAGGACAACGAGAGAGGTGGGCGGAGAGGAGCAGGAGGAGGAGAGGAAGCAGGCACAGGAAGGAGGAGGGAGGAGCAGGGAGGAGGAGGAGGAGGCAGGAGGAGGCGGAGCAGGAGGACAGGCAAGAGGAAGAGAGGACGAGAGGAGGAGGAGGAGAGGAGAAGGGAGGAGGAGGAGGAGGAGACAGTAGGAGGACAACAGAAAAAGAGCACGGAGGAGAGGTGAAAGGAAGGAGGAGGAGGAACAGGAGCAGGAGCAGGAGCAGGAGCAGGAACAGGAAAAGGAGGAGCAGGAAGAGGAGCATGATGAGGAGAAAGAAGAGGAGGCGGAGGAGGAAGAGGAGGAGGAGGAAACCGAGGAAAAGGAGGAGCAGGAGCAGGAGCTGGAGGAGGATGATGATGAGGAGGAGCAGGAGGAACAGGAAGAGCAGGAGGAGGAGGAAGAGCAGAAGTTGGAGGAGGAGGAGGAGGAGGAGGCGAAGGAGGAGGAGCAGGCCACAGGAGCAGGATGAGTAGGAGGTGGAGCAGCAGGGCGAGAAGGAGGTGGAGGAGAAGGAGCAGGAGCAGGAGGAATAGGACGAGGAGGATGAGGATGTGGAGCAGGAGGAGAAGTAGTAATAGTAGTTGTAGCAGTAGTAGTAGCCGTAGTAGTAGTAGTAGTAGTAGTAGTAGTAGTAGTAGTAGTAGTAGTAGTAGTAGTAGTAGTAGTAGTAGTAGTAGTAGTAGAAGTAGTAGTAGTATTAGTAGTAGTAGTAGTAGAAGTAGTAGTAGTAGTAGTAGTAGTAGTAGTAGTAGTAGTAG
>CAUYUJ010014160.1:697416-699916 GCA_963575745.1 Prorocentrum cordatum
GGAGGGGGGGGACGAAGACGAAGAGCAGGAGTGGCACGAGGAGGAGGAGGAGGAGCAGGAGGAGGAGGAAGAAGAAGAGGAGGAGGAGGAGGAGGAAAAGGAGGAGGTGGAGGAGGAGAATGAAGATAAGCATGAGCAGGATGATGCTGCTGATGATGATGATGATGATGATGGTGGTGGTGGTGATGATGATGATGATGGTGGTGGTGGTGGTGATGATGATGATGATGATGATGATGATGATGACGATGACGATGATGATGCTGATGCTGATGCTGATGCTTCTGATGCTGATGCTGATGCTGATGATGATGATGATGATGATGATGATGATGATGATGATGATGATGATAATGTCGACGACGATGACGATGATGATGATGATGATGATGATGATGATGATGATGATGATGATGATGATGATGATGATGATGATGATGATGATGATGATGATGATGATGATGATGGAGATGATTGATGCAGGGAGGAGAGGAGGAGGAGGAGGAGGAGGAGGAGGAGGAGGAGCAAGAGCAGGAGGAGCAGGAGGAGCAGGAGGAGCAAGAGCCGGGGGGGAGGAGGAGGAGGAGGAGGAGGACGAGGAGGAGGAGCAGGAGGAGGAGCAGGAGGAGGAGGAGCAGGAGGAGGAGCAGGAGGAGCAGGAGGAGGCCCCTCAGAGCTCCTTCCTCTGGGCGGAGACTTGGTCCCCGGAGGTCTGGGGGGCCCCCGCGCCTCCTGGCCGCGGCGGGCCCGCGGCGCGCGGAGCAGGCGGTTCGGGTCAGGGATCGCTGCGCAGCGGTGCGAGAGAGGCCCCTCTCCTCTCGCGCTCGGAGGGCGAGGGCGACGTGGGCGAGGGCAACGTGCATCTTCGCGAGGACGGAAGGCCTCTTCGGCGGCCGACGCTCCGGCGACGCATGCGCGACGCACCCCTTGAGGCGAAGGGAGGGGGGTCAGCACGCCCGTCGCTATATATATATATATATATATATCTATAATAATAATAATAATAATAATAATAATAATAATAATAATAATAATAATAATAATAATAATAATAATAATAATAATAATAATAATAATAATAATAATAATAATAGTAAGAATAAATAATAATAATAATAATAATAATAATAATAATAAAAATAATAATAATAATAATAATAATAATAATGATAATAATAATAATAAACTGAGCCTCGGCACCTCCACCAGGGGCCGATGTATGGCCACCGCCCGCGCCTTGCGCATTCTGTGCAGGACCAGCTTGTTCGTGAGTGTGGTGTCCAAGCAAATCGTGCCCCCAAGGGATGCCATTTCGGGATACGGCCCCCGCTCCACGGTCTTGTGCCGGACCAGCTGGTTCGTGGGGGTGGTGTACAAAATCCGTGTCCCCACAGGAGAGCGTCCTGGCTTGCTCACAGGCCCACCAAAGAATGTTCTCAGAACCGGCTGTGGTGTGCACGAGGTGCTATCAGAGCATTTTTGGCTGAAGCCGCATTGGTTTTATCCATCGGCGTCATGTTCTAATAGCATTGCTTTTGTTTTTCGGACATTCTGCGGTTCTAAGAACAGTTCGCGGCAGGCCTGTCGGAATGCTTGGACGGACGGTCGGTCCCTGCTCAGTCCCCCTCGCCCCCAGGAGGGCGAGTCGGCCAGCGCGGAGATGCGCAGGCTCGCGGCCGAGCTGGAGGCGCAGCGGGCCGAGAACGAGAGGCCCTGCCGCCCGCTCCGTCGTCGCCGTCGGAGGGCCCGCATTCCGGATCCGCCCTGCTTCTTGGAAATATTTGCAAGTCGTGCGGACGTCTCCGCCCTATTTTAGAAGCTCGTCTGATGTAGTTTGGGTTTCTTAACTAATATGCGTGGGGGAGTCCCCCCCTCGACGGGGGTCAACGTCGCCCCGTCGTCGCGCCGCGACGGGGGTCCGAGCGCCTTCGGCGCGCGGTGGATGCCCGCGACGGTGGTCGATGTGGGGCTGTCGGCGGGGGTCACGCCCCCCCCACCGCTTGTTGAGAAATTCGAAGTAGATGTCAGCCTTATTTTTTGCCGCCGATCTTCAAAACTCGCTTGACGTATACCTTAGCCATAAGTTGCCGCCGCTCTATCCGCCGTACGGTTTCGGAGATCTCCGTCTTACTTTCCTGAGGCGGAAGTGCTTTGTTATTCTCTTCGCATCGTGGGGGGTGCGGTTCTGACACAGCGTTCAGTCAGAAGATATGCCGAAGCACGGCGGAGCAGGTGATAGGCACGGACGTCACAGCACGCATGAGATCCGGGCGTTGCGTTTTTTTTGCGCCGGGCGTGTTCGCCCATGTTCGGGCCCTGGGACCCGATCGGGCTCGAAGAATGCCGCAGAAAGACGGGGTCCGAGGACCTGGCCGTGATCTCCTGTGATGTCGCAGCTACTTCGCAACATCGGCTCCAAAGGAATTGCGCAATCCACGGATGGCCTAACTGATCCCCGGGCCCCACGGATGGGGTGCACTCCGTGAACCGCGCAGCGCAC
>CAUYUJ010014160.1:704916-712416 GCA_963575745.1 Prorocentrum cordatum
CTCGAGATTCATTAACGATGTTGGAGTGAACCCTCCCTCCAAGCTCCCTCTCCATAGGCTCTGCAAGGTTTCATTCCCACTGAGGGAACTTCCTCGTTGGGAGACAAGACAACCGGTTGAAGGCCCTGAAGCGTTCCAAAATACCATGCTCGGGACTCCAACGCCACGAATCAACATGACGATCCGGAATCGAGCCCGAGCATCATTCCTGGGATGCCAACGCTGCGAATCAACGTAACTGTTGCGCCCTCACAATCTTGAGTCTTTCCAACACACCATTTCTCGAGCGCTGACAATGGGAACGCGTGAAACTCTTGCAAATGCTTACAGTGAGACGAGTGTGCACGGCGCCAGAGCGATAGCCACACTTTGAAAAGGGGGCCGCCCTAAATCGGTGAAGTTGTTGCAACATGTTAGAACGAATGTGCGCGGCGCTGACGCCAGAGCCACATTTTGAAAGGAGCCGCCCTCAATCCGTGAAGCGCTTGCAAAAATCAGGAAAACGAATGGGCGCGGCGCTGTGGCGAGAGCAACCTTTTGAAAACGATCCGCCCTCAATCCGTGAAGCTCTGGCGATGTTTTAATACATGTGCGTGGCGCTATGGCGAGAGCCACGTTTCGGAAGCGACCCGGTCTCCGTTTGGCAGATTGTTGCCAATTGTTCAGCTTCAGGGTCACACATGGCTAGGAAGTCTCAAGCGAAACACCTGGCCCGCCCTTTCGACCGGCCTCGGAATGCGACAACGAGTTGTTTATAAAGAAGAAGACTGGAGGAGGAGGGTGAGCAGGACGAGGAGGGGTCCTTGCCCTTACCTGGCCATCAGGTATCAGTCGATCATTCGGTCTTGTCCGAGGTACGAGCGCAGGAGGGCGGGGAGGAGTAGGGCCCGAGAAGATTCCCGAGTGCCCCAGGACTGCCACAAGAGGGCTCCAAGAAGGCTTCAGGGCGGCGTCTGGAGCAACCCAGGACGGCCCTGGGCGACCTCCAAGATGGCCCAACACCGCAACGTCTGTGCATTATTGCTCCTCTACGGGCCCTGGGATCCCTACGGGTCAAGTCAACCGCCCCCCGACTTTTGTTGATTGGCGCATTCCTGCACAGCCTTCTTGATTTTTTTATGGCCGCAACCCGCGCCCCCGATTTGATCGGTCGACTGGCACAATCCTGCACCCTGCCGACCAAGCCAATCAACATTGACCTGGGGACAGTGGGCGTCTGTCCAAGGTCGCCTGTCCAAGGCTGGCCTCTGGTCCCATCGTCCACAATGCTCGCTCAATGCTGCAACGTAGGCAGTTGGGCCCGAAGAGCCCCTAGGGGGGCGAAGCGTGTAGCCTTTTTGTTTGGGTCTCGCTTGAGATGATATCCAAAATAGGGGCGCCTGTCCAAGATCGCGCAGGTACCCCGTTGGCGCAGGCGGTGCAGGACTTTTCCAATCTACCAGCCTCGGGTGAGTTTGCCCATCAAGCGACGTCTTGCGAAAGCGGACCTCCTCCTTCCCCGCCTCCTCCCCCTCCTCCTCCTCCTTCTCCTCCTCCTCCTCCTCCTTCCCCTTTCGCTTCCATCATCCTCCCTCCTCCCTCCTCCCTCCTCCTCTTTCTTCCTCCTCCTCTGGAGCCTCTGGAAGGTCAATCCCGTAGCGAGCCGCAAGAGAGCCTAGAATTGGGAAGAAAGGGACCTGGGGGGGAGATCAGTGGACAGGGAATGGGCGCCCGACGAACTGCTTCGTCGTCGGGTTCTTCCCCATCTTGAGCTGCTTGAGAGCCCTCCTCCCCCACTCCCCAGGTCCTGACAGTGGGCAGCGGGCGACCAGTCCTTTGGCCTGGCCCGTCGCGTACGCCCCGCACAGGTTGGAGTAGTACGTGTCCCCCGCCACCCGCAGTCGGCGGGATTCGTGAGACCTAGAAACTATCTCGGGGACCCCAGGGCAAGGGAGGCTGACAACTCGAGCCCGACGGGCAGAGGTAACTCCACACGTCCTGCAGCCCCAGAGCCCCCCTTCGTCATGGACAAGGTGACCTGTGTCACCTATCACTAGCCTGATGGTGCATACAGATTCGCCCCCAAGCTGTCTTGGGGGCATGAGTTTTGGATTCCTAATTCTAGACACATCTGGAAACCCTACTCGGCTCAGCTGATACAAAGTGCTCCCGAGCATCCTGGTGAACTGCTTGGCATACTCCTCGGCACTCCTCAAGCGTTCCTGAAAGGTGAGGGATCCTGGGACTACTACTGCTCCTCCTCCTCCTCCTCCTCCTCCTCCTCCTCCTCCTCTTCCTCCTCCTCCTCCTCCTCCTCCTCCTCCTCCTCCTCCTCCCCCTCCTCCTCCTCCTCGTCCTCATCCTCTTCCTCCTCCTTCCTCCCCCTCTCGAGGCACGGTGCGCTCCTGCCCCCTCCCTCCCATCCCCTTCATCCCCCTTCTCCTCCTCCTCCTCCTCCTCTCCTCCTCCTCCTCCTCCTCCTCCTCCTCCTCCTCCTTATCTTAATCGTGCTGGTTTTATTTCGTATGACGTGTCGGAGTTGCGGCGCGCCATGCTTAGAGCCTACGGTGGGGGCTTTGGTTAAGGAATCAGACCAGGTGAGGCTTCGGCCCCTGCAGGATCCCCTACCTGATGAGGGCGGCGGTGATATCCATAGCCAGTCCACCATTGGAGTTCCACCGGCGCCCAGGCTCTGGATTCCTCATCCGATGTTTTTTTACTCAACACCCTCACCGCGTGAATTCGTGGCATGACCACGCGGGTGTTCGCGCCCGCTCGAAGAGTTAAAAAAACACCCTCACCGTCCGTAGCCATTTTGGCTCAAGCCAGATTCTGGTGTTAATGGCTTCGGGGGGCCGCGCGGCGCGGCCCATGCGTGAGGCGGATGCCGAGTTGCGAGGGGCGTCCGCTGCTCGGCGCGCCGCTCGGCGTCGCGGGCAGATCGCCTGCGAGCGCGGCCTCTGGAGAGCTCTCCACGGCAAGCCCTGCGGCCCGCTGAGGGAAGGCGCCCTTGCCGACCTCGAGGCGTGGCCAGGCGCGAGCGCCTCTCCCGCCCGGCGCTGGTGGCCGGCATCTTGGGCGAGCAGACCGCCGACGAGGCACGCTTCGTGCGGAATTGCGCTCAGCACGCGCGGACGCTGCCAGGAGCTGGAGCGGGCTGGGCGGAGTGGCGAGCTGCGCAGCATGGCCCGCGGCACTGGCCAGGAGGGCCAGCGCCCGCGCGGCGTGCGCCTCGCGCGCCTTCTGGAGAGCGAGCGCCGACCCCCGTAGCCCTGGTCCTCGAGCAGGTGCAGCCCCACGCCCCTGGGACCTGGCTCGAGCGCGACCAGGTGTCGGAGGGCCGCGCCATTGCGTTCGGGCAGGGCCTGGAGGCTGGCTGGAGGCTGGCCGAGCTCCAGGCGCGCGTGCAGGGGTTGGCGGAGCAGCAGGACGGAGCCGATGTAAAGACCGCCGCGGGGTCGGAGCTCGAGGAGTCGTTCGCGGAGTCTGAGGGTGTGACCGCGGAGCTGCTGGCGCCCGTGCCGATGACGCCCGCGGTTCGGCGCGGCGGGTCGGAGGCTCGGGGCGTCGCCGACGGCGCGCCGTCGAACCCTGCTTCCACACGCGGCCCCATCGCCGACGCCGATGACGCGGAGGAGCCGCTTGTCGGGCTTGGCGTGGCGACGAGCGACGACACGATGACCACGGCGTACTCGGACGAGTTCGCATACCCGTCAGAGTTCGGCTTGGAATCCAGGGTTTTGGAGTACCTCGACCGTTTCGACGGGGCACTTTTGAGTGGCCGAGCGCAGGAGCAGGAGGACGATGCTGACCGCTACAGCGACGAGCACTGGCCCTGCGGCGAAGGCCACGGGCACAAAGAGGCCGAGATCGCCTGCGCATCGGATGGGCTGCAGGAGCCCCTGGATCAGGCTGTGTTCGCCGAGCAGGGGCCGCAGGTGGCCGAGCGGACTGTCCAGGCCGTCTTGAATGGGCAGCTGGGTTTCATTCGGAAGCCTGCGGCCGACTACCACGCGGAGCTCGTGCGCGGGGTCTCAGCGCTTCGCTTGAGCTCGCAGGACCTCGAGGCGATCGAGGCGCTCTCGCTGGAAGGTGAGGCGGAGATCATTGCGCAGATGGAGCAAGCTGGTGAAGTGGAGGACTCGCTCTTGGACCTTATGAGTCCCGACGAGGGCGAGGCAGTCGTGCTCCTCGACGCGCTGGGCGTGCCCGACTGCGCTGGCCGAGGCGCGCAGGAGCGCGACGAGGAGCTTGAGTCAGCGAAGCAGGAGCTGGTGCGCGCCATGGAGCCTCGGCGCCTGAGGTGGATTCGCCGACGGGTGACAGCGATGTGGCTGGCTCGCTTGGCAGGGTGGTTCCACCCCCCCGAGGCCTGGTGCGCCCGAGACCAGCTCACCAGCTCCGATGCCGAGTCCACCGTGCGCGGCGAGCACGAGGGCGAGGCCACGACGGAGCCGTTGAACGTCGCGCGGGCGGCTGGCGCGCGCGGCGACTGTGAGAACGCAGGCGGTGGACCCCAGGCCGAAGGCCAACGGTGGGCGCGGAGGTAAACGCCGCCTTGGGGGCTGGGGGTCCCGCCTGCGGGCTGTGCAAGCATTGTTTGTGCGGTCGCGAATTTATGCATGCACACGTTTCGGCCCTCGAAGAGCTAAAACACCCTCACCGTGGAGTCCCCCCCTCCTCCGCTTCCTTTGCTTCCGCATCAGCCAATCCCCTTCCTCGTCCTCCTCTTCCTCCTCCTCTTCCTCCTCCTCCTCCGGGCCGGCGGCGGCGGACCTCCTCTGTCGCCGCGCGCACCCAGTCCCCCGCCTTGGCGCGCGCATGCAGGAGCAGGAGCAGCTCCAGGCAGAACGCGAGGCCGGGCGTTCGGACCTCTCCGCGGCTGCTCCCCGCTCCACCCTTCACCCCCCCTCCTGACTCCTGTTCCCCCCATTTCCCCCCCCATTCCGCTCCCCCTCCCGTCGTCCCTTCCCTTTTTTCTTCTTCTTCTTCCCCTCTTCCCCTCTTCCCTTCCCCCCCCGTCTCCTGCGCTCATCCCTCCTGCTCCTCCTCCTCCTCCTCCTCCTCCTCCCTCCTCCTCTTCCTCCTCCTCCTCCTCCTCCTCGTCCTCCTCCTCGTCTTCGTCCTCCTCCTCCTCCTCCTCCTCCTCCTCCTCCTCTTCCTCGTCACTCGGGGAACTCATGAGTGGTGCGCCTACCACCCCCTCTCAGGCGGCACCCCGTTTCCAAGGGGCGGGTCGAGGGCCGCAGGAACGCTCGCCGGTGAGGGAAGCTATGGTCTTACCGCCGCCATTCAGATGTTTTTGGTCACAGGCAGGGAGGCAGGTGGACGGCATCCGATCGTGTTTGCTTGCTTGCTTGCTTGCTTGCTTGCTTGCTTGCTTGCTTGCTTGCTTGCTTGCTTGCTTGCTTGCTTGCTCCTCCTACTCTTACTCCTTCCTTTTCCCCCTCCTTGTTTCCCTTTCCTCCTCCCATTTTCCCCTTCCCTCCTTCTTCCTCCTCCCCTGCCACTACCCCCTTTTCCCTCCCGCTCCCCCCTTCCAGAGTTCGAGTCTTGAACTTGCCTCCTCTGGCCATCTTGTCTGCTGTCTTCGCCCCGGGATTACAGTATCTCATCTTCCTCCATCATCCACTCCTACTCCTCCGCCTCCTCCTCCTCCTCGAGAACGAAGGGGGCGGCACCCGAGGCCCGGAAGAAGTCTAAGGAGCGGGCCGTGGTTCAGCTGATGGAGAGCCAGCAGAAGAGCGGCCGGCTGGAGGGCCAGATGCAGGCCCGGCCGCGAGGAGGAGACGAGAACAAGAACGAGGAGGAGGAGGAGGAGGAGGAGGAGGAGGAGGAGGAGGAGGAGGAGGACGTGGTTTTTGCTGTGGACGGCTGCACAGGCAGGCTGCACGAAGCGACTGGCAGGCAGGCTAAAAGCGGAAAGTCGCACGCTCAGAGGAGAGAGGTTTGAGCCACAACAGCTCCAAGTCGAAGTAGACCAACTCTGCTGCACCGGCCAACCACGATGTACTTGAGGCCTTCACGAGCTCCTGCACCCACTCGTTGAACGTGTGCTGCGAGATCGTGCCATCCTCCAGCTGGAACATCAGCGCCATCGCATACTGCGCCTGGTCCCCGAAGACGAGCCGCATCCGCTGGCAAAGGCCATCTTCCGAGAGCTGCACCGACAGGTACCTGCCATCGCTGGAAACTCCACCGCCTTCAGGAACCACCTTAGGATCAGCTTCATCAGTTGCGCCGCCGCGGAGAGTAACACGTGGCAGACCGCCAGCGGCAATCCCAAAGGTGGGGTCGACCCCGCTTCTTCCTCCAGGTGTATGAACAACACCAGCTCCGTCGAGAAGATCACCACCCTCTTGCAATTCAGAGCCAGCGCCAACACACCGAGCATCATCGGCTACTTCTTCAACGGCCTTCGCCGACGGTCGCCGACGTAATCAAGTCCTGCTCCAATTTCCACATGTCCTTTGAACCCTCTCTGCTTCTTCTTGAACCGCTTGGCCCTCCGCTTCTCCTTTCACTCAGCCTCGGTGAGGGGCTTCCGCAGAGATGCCATGCCGCCGGTGGTGGAGCTGGCGGGCGTGGCGTCTTCACAGAGGCGCCCTCGGTGTCCTCGGTTTCCCCCAACACGGAGTCGAACTCGATGCCGTCAAACCCGAAGGCCGAGGCGGCGGTGTAGGCAAGTTCGGCGTACTCTTGGTCGAAATCGTCGGCCAAAGACGCACGCTCGGCTTCTGACTGTATGGGTCCACACTCTGGAAGATCCCTGGCGGCGGCGGCGGCGGCGTTGGAATCAGGAACGGAGATTGATTGAATGCCCCTGGAGGCCCAGAGCCAGCAGGTGTCGAAGGATCCGACCTGCCAGACATCCACGATCGCTAGAAGGTTGAGCGATCCACGCGGCATTGGGAGAACCAGCGCCGGCGTCGTGACGGCTCGAGCCTGTCGGGAGTCTTGAGACGGGGGTCAGCGCAAACGCGGGTCAGCCAGAGCGCTGGATCTTGCAGGATCCTGCAGAGCAGGGGGTTCGCTGACCCGGGCCTGCGCGCAGGATCCCGCAGGATCTTACAGGATCCTGCAGAGCCCGACTGACCCAGGTTTGCACTGCTCCAGGTCAGTGCACAGGTCCCCGAGCCTGCCGTTCAGGAGGGAAGAGGGCGAGAACAAGAACGAGGAGGAGGAGGAGGAGGAGGAGGAGGAGGAGGAGGAGGACGATGACGAGAACGAGAACGAGGAGGTGGCATTCCCTGGTCGCGGGGCCGGCAAGTGCTGCGTCCACCCCGGAGCCTCGCGCCCGGGATTCCCGGGATGCCTCGGGCGGCCCCTGGCGGCCAGGGGAGAGCTGCAGGTCGTCGAAGGCCTCCCGAGGGCAAAGCCCGCTGCGGGGATGTGGCCGGACACGATCTGGGCTACCTCCGGACTGACGCGACGACGACGTCGACGTCGACGGCGGCGGCGGCGGCGGCGACGACGGCGACGGCGACGGCGACGGCGTTGACGGCGACGGCGACGGCGACG
>CAUYUJ010014160.1:714916-739916 GCA_963575745.1 Prorocentrum cordatum
CTTTGTCGCCGCTGTCACCATTCCGCGAACATATCCGCCTTATTTCTCCGGCGCAGAAATTTAAAACAAATCGTTTGGGATACGTTTCCCACCCATCCGTGATTCGGAAAACCCAGCAAAGTCCGGCGGATCCGGAGTCAGGGCAGGAAGCCTCCGGAGGCCCCTGCAGCAGGGGAACGCCACCGTCGAAAGCCTTCCGAGAGCACCCGAAAGCCTCCCCCGTTCGGTCCACGAGGGGCTGCCGGGCACAGCTCGCCGCAGGGGCATGGCTGGACACGCTCTAGGCTACCTGCGGACTGACGCGACGACGGCGACGACGGCGGCGGCGGCGGCGACGACGACAACGGCGACGGCGACGATGACGGTGGCGGCGGTGGTGACGTCGGACAAGCACAGCGGATCCGGAGGAATGCCAGAGAGGCACCACCCGCCAAACCATCCCAACCCAACCCGAAGGCTTGGTTCAGTTTGCCCTCGATTCCCAGCAGGGGGGCAGGTCGGGGAACACTTGGGAGGGAAAGAACACAAGAACACACACATGCAGCCCGTACCCCCCCATCCCGAAATTCGGGTCTTCGGGTTGGGTTGGGGTGGTCTGGTAGGCAGCCAGAGATCCCCCCCCCCGGCGTCGCGCAGGAGCTGCAGCGCGCTGCAGTGGAGGCCGCGGGCCAGAAGGCCCTCCACGAGGCCGGCTGCCTTGCGGGGGGCGGGCGCGCCGAAGACGGCCTCCCAGCGCCTCACAGTCCCAGACCTCGCGGCCGCAGGCTTTCGGACCTTCCCGTCTGTTCTCATCGGTTTTCCAGCCTCGGGGCGCCTTCCAGCAGCTGCGCCACGCCGAGAGCGTTCTGGGGGCGCCCGGACCGTTCCGCACGGCTGCCGGAGAGGCGAGTTATGACCCGAAGACCACGGGGATCCCCTCCTCCCTCGACCTCAAGCGTATTGAGCAGCATCTTATAGACAGAGGTCTTGCGTCGCCTTCGGCGTCTGGGGGCCCTCGGCGGGCCCTGGGACCGTCAAAGAGCGATGCGGGACGAAGAAGCGGTCCCCGAAACAAGTGGTCCCGAGCTCTGGGGGCCCGCATTGGAAAAATCAAGGCATCGAAGGTCTGCGGCCCCTTCCAGGGCCTCTCCGAGCCTCCCAGCGCCTCCCATCGATCCGATTCCGACTCCGTCGGTGCGGCCCGATCCGACGCACGCTCCGATCCGATCTGAGTCCCCGATTCGATGCTGACTGATCCTGCCCAGTGCACCGGAGGCGATCTCGGAGCCTCCGGGGGCCTCCCGCGCCTTCCCAGGGGCCTCTCCGCGGCAGGGGTCCGAGGTCTTGCCGGCCGTGCCCTTGTCCTTGCGCCGGGCTGGGGGGCCGCGGCGCGCGGGCGCAGGACGTGTGTTGTCACCCGCTCCGAGCGGATCGTTCGATTGCCCCTCCCGCGTCCTCGTCTTACTACCCCTGCGAGCTCTCCTAGCGCCTCGCGCCTCCCTCCTCCCACCTCCTCCCCCCTCGATCCCTCCTCGTCCTCGTGGTCCTCCCCTTCCTCCTCATTTGGCGGTATCGTGTTTTTCGTGTTCCACGAGCTTCTTGGCTGGCTCCACGGATGGGCCTCCTGTCCCTCGTAACCGCGCTGCTCATTGTTTTCAGGGGGCGCATCTTTTGTACCATATCTTTCTTGTGATGGCGGTACCCCTGGTAATCTCCTTCCTCCTCCCCTCCCCGCCCCCTGCCCCCCTTCTTCAGGCAACTCGTGGCACCGCCATGCGTGTCGGGAGGGAGGGCTGGGCATGTCGCCTGCGTCTTCCACGAGGTATGCTATCCGCACGGAGGGCGAGCCGTCTTCAAAATGTTGCTATCGCACCAGCGCTGCGCGCATCTGCCTCGAAAGATTTCAACGGTTGCACGGATGGAGGGCAGGTTCATTTCAAAGTGTGGTTCTGGCCCCAGCGCAGCGCACATTCGCCCGAGAAGCTCCCGGCAGCTGATGCACGAATGGAGGGCGGGCTGGGGCTCATCACAGTGTGGCTCTTGTCCAGGCACCGCGCACGTTCGTCTCAGAATGCTCCTGCAATTGTGCGGATGGTGGTGCGTCAGTCGGCTTTCAAAATGTGGTTCTCACCCCACCGCCCGCACGCTCGTCTCAACAGGTCGCACGGCCACACGGATGGACGGCAGTTGTTTCTCGAGGCGGGGTTGTTGGTTTAGAATACTCAGGCTTAGTTGCCAGACGTCAGACGTCTCAAGTTGTGCAGCAGCCAGTGGGCTGGAGGGTAGCTCCTCTTCAAACATTGGGCCTGTCGCTTGAGATTTCAGTGTTCAGAAGCTTAGATTTGTGCAGCAATTGCACGGATGGAGGGCGGCTCCTTTTCAAAACGGAGTTCTCGTTGCATATCCCAGGACTGGATCAGAATCGCACTTCGTAGCAGTTCTTGTAGCTAGCAGGATGAGTGATGGGTGACGCTTCCTGTTCAAAGCGAGACTCTCACTGGAAAGGCAGGCCCATGCCTCGTTCGTGTTTCAAGGTGGCGCTTTATGTAGTGAACAAGAGCTCTTGCGCGAACTCATGAAGAGGAGATTTGGGACAGGATTCAGTGTGTTGCAGCATGTATGTTGTCTTCTGGGTTTCTCCTGCTCCTCCTCCTCCTCCTCCTCCTCCTCCTCCTCTTTCTAATAGCTGTTCCAAGTTGCTTGCATTCGAGATCATAGCCTTTCCAGGGGTATACGAGGCGACGGCGTCGTCACGGGATGATCCAGAGGCAATCGCTGGTCGGCAGTTATCCCGGAGGGCAAGCCAGCGGTCAGAGAGGCGGCCGGGTGTTTTCCTCTTTCTCATCCTCCTTGTCTTTCGCCCCCTCCTCGCGATCCTTCCCCTCATCCCCCCTCCCACTTCTCCACCCGCCCCTTTCTGCAGGCTGGGGACGAGGTGGAGCGGAGGACAGGGAGGAGAGGGAAGGAGAGGGGAGGAGGAGGAGGAGGAGGAGGAGGAGGAGGAGGAGGAAGAAGAGGAGGAGGAGTGAGGAGGCGGAGGAGCAGGAGGAGGAGGAAGGAGGAGGAGGACGAGGAGGAGGACGAGGAGGAGGACGAGGAGGAGGAGGACGAGGAGGAGGAGGAGGAGGAAGAGGAAGGGGGGAGGGAGGAGGACCAGCACCAAGACGCACCAACGATGTTGCAATAGACCCTCCCTCCAAGTTCCCTCTTCATAGGGCCTTGCGTGCAAGAATTTTCATGCATTATGGGAAGTGCCTCATTGGAAGGCAACCTTCTGAGAATCCCCAATCGTGCCAAAACACCATTCCTGGCATTTCAGCGTTGCGAATCAACGTGGTCTTTGCGTCCTGACAACCCTAAATCGTGCCAGAGCACAACTCCCCGGAATTTCAACACCGCGAATCAACAAAGACTGCTGCGTCGCTGCGTCCTGACAAGTCTAAACCTCGCCAGAAAACAAATCCTGGGAGTTCGACTATGCGAACCCTTGATTATGCGGCAAGCTTTCACAACACGTGTGCGCGGCGCTGAGGCTATAGCCACAGTTTGAACACAAACAATCGCGTTTCATCTTTGAAACGGTTTCATGTTTTAGGCGACTGCGCGCAGCGCTAAGGCGAGAACCACGCTTTGAAAGCCACCCGTGGTTCATCGCTGACACTGGTGCGAACTTTTAAGATGAGTGCGCGCGGTGCTAAAGCGAGGGCCACATGTTGCAAACCATCCGCCCTCCATCCGTGAAATCGTTGGACTTTCAAGACGAATGTGCGTGGCGCGCATGGGAGGACCACAGTTTGAAAACCACCCGCCCTCCATCAGTGAAACTGTTGCGAACTTTTACGTCGATTGTGCGCGGCGCTGAGGTGAGAGCCGCATTTTGAAACTCGCCCTCCATCCGTGAAGTTGTAGCATTACTAAATCGACAGAGCGCGGCTCTGAGGCGAGAGCCACTTTTAAAGAACGGCCCGACCTCCATCCGTGAATCTGTTGCACACATGTTAGCTAGACATATGTGCGCGGCGCTGGGGCGAGAGCCACATTTTGAAAACGGCATGCTCTCCATCCGTTAACGTGTTGCACATTGTAGACGCGTCGTGTAACCCCCCAGCCCATCCAGAAACGATGCCGATGCACAGGCGGGTTGCCCTGATCAGGGATGTGGAGGAGCATGCAGTTGACTGAAAGGCTGGGTAAGAGGTTATACTCCAAGATGGGGGGGATGGAGGACGAACCGGAAGAGGAGCAGGAGGAGGAGGAGGGAGAAGGGGAGGAGGAGGGGGCAGGAGGACGGAGGAGGACTAGGCAGAGGAGGAACAGGCGGATGAGGAAGAGGAGGAGAAGGCGGAGGGCCAGAGGCATCTCGGATGCCTCTCGGAGTCTCTTCGGATGTCTTCGAGATAGTAACCTCTTCGGATGTTTTCCGAGAGGTTCTTGGAGGCCTCTTGTGGCGTTTTGGGGGTCTCTTGGCAGTCCCAGGGGCCTCTCGGGGCGTCTTTGGTGCCTCTGGGTGACCTCTCGGGGCCTCTTCGGGGTCTATTGGGAGCATCTTGGGGGCATCTTGGGGGCCTCTTTGGGGCCTCTTGAGGCCTCCTGGGCACCCGTTGAGGCCGCCTCGGGGCACTCTTTGGAGTCTCGGGGGCCCTCTTGGGGCCATCTGGGAGGTGATCGGTCAACGAAGGAGGAGGTTCCAATTCGCCCCACCCGCCAAGAGGCCAATCTGTGGCCAAAATCTGAGTACAACCAATGAGGTGGGCCTTCTCGCCGAGGCCAACAAAGAGGCTCTGACACCTCGCGAAACGCCCCGTGCAGACCCAGGGGGAGGGGGGAGGGGGGAGGGATCCAGGGATGGTGGGTTTGGGTGGTGTTGTGATTGTTCCTGGTTAGCGGCCAGTCGTCTGGGGGAGTGGGTGTTTATCAGTAGGGAACTGTGATAAACCCTTTCCCGAATTGGAAGAAAGGGGGGGTTGAAGAGGAAGCTCGATGAACCACTCACGCCCTAAAGGGCTGTTGGAGTTCCAAGCTTCAGGATCATATCACCTGGTCTACTAAGCCTCCACGCCACCCAGTCTCTGGGCGGGCCGCCGTCGCCGAATTTGCAAAGTGCACCTAATGTTCGGGACCGCCGCCGCCGCCGCGAATTTGCATGGGTTGTTTGTAAGACTGCCTTCAGCCCACCCCGCTACCGCGCCTGGGCCGTGGGCCAGAGGCCTCGGCGCGGTTGCGCGTTTGCTCCCTTCGAAACAGAATTATGTTGTGCAATTCGTCGCGGTTGCGCGGTTGTTCCTTTTGTGTGGATGTTTCGGGCCTGGGGGGGGTCAGAAGAACTATGTTGTGTAACTCGTCGCGGTGGCATGGAGAGTTCGGGCCTAGGGGGGGTAAACGACGGCGAAGCGTGATATTTCCAGACGTTTCTTGGACATGTTTTGTTACTTATGTTTTCGGTGCGCGCTCGTGGGTTGAAGGTTTCGCTTGGTTTTGGAACCGATTGCGGGCGCTTTCGGATAAGAGAACCGAGGTATTTTTGAATTGGGTTGCGGCGTCGGATTCCGGCTCGTATTTCGCGGCCCGACGATCTTCACATCAAAAGTATATGTGGTAAGAATGTACGCACGCATGCGTGCGAGTTAAGCTCGTCTACATACATTATCTACAACGATATCTTTCCATGCTCATGTCACGTAGTACATATAGTGTGCGCAGAGTCCGCCGCCCTCGTCTTTATATTGTCGGTTTGGCTTTTGCGCGCGGCCGCCGCCAATTTTTTGTAACACTTACTCAGGGTCCGGGGCGTTGGCCGCCAGATTTGGGACCCCCCCTGCATAGTGTTTTTTGTTTTTTTCCGTCGCCGCCGTGGGATTTCTGGTGAATACTTTTTCTCGAGCGTCGACCTGGTGATAGGATCATAAATGGCGAGGGCGTCTCCGGCGAGACGCCGGGCGTGCCCTGCCGCCATCTCTGGGGGTGCGACAGGGAGGAGTTGCTTATAAGGAAAAGGGATGCAGGAGGCGAGACGAAGAGGAAGGAGGACGAGGAGGCGGAGGAGGAGGAGGAGGAGGAGGAGGAGGAGGAGGAGTAGCAGGAGAAGGATATGCAGTACATGGAGGACATGGAGGGTATGGCAGATATGGAGGTTGGTATGGAGCAGCAGCAGGGGCGGGGAGGAGGAGGAGGATGAGGAGGAGAAACACCAACGGCAAGAGGAGGAACAGCAGCAGCAGCACCAGCAGCAGCAGCAGCAGCAATGCCGTCAGTGTTGTCAAGTGTGTACCACCCTTTGTCCTCTCTTTTCCGGACCCTCTCTATCAAGGTGGATCCCACAATGTGTAGTGCGATCTACAAACATGCAGTAAGTTTCATTGCATGTACGATTTCAGGCACCACGCTCCTAGCAACCGTCGGAAGGATCCTCACCATAGGCTTGTGCAGTTGCCCCTGAGCCGTAGGAATATGTGCAGCGTGTGTAGTCTCGTCATTCGAATATGAATATGTGCGTTCGAAGAGGACGGCGATGAAGACGCATAGCTGTTTTTTCCAGGCGAGCAAGGATGGCGTAACCTGCCAATGCTGATTACAAAGGTCCGCCGCCTAACCTCATTCCGTTCGTTTGGAAACATATTGTCGTTCATTCGGCCAGGCAGTCCGCTGATATATCCCTATTGTTGGGCTTAGCGTATAAACCCGTTGGTGTCGACCTCGACGGCTACAAGAAAACGCGTCCACGACCCTGTAACGGATGCGAGCCTAGAATGGGGCCTTCCATTCTTCTTGGCAATCGATGTCACGACCTTGACATGTTCCTCTGGTCGACCTTCGACATGCTCTTCCAAAAGCTGCTAACCCACAGCTTTTAGACCACATCGCTCGCTGTCTGGAATTGCCTGTACATGATACCCCACGGCAGAGTGGACTATCGATTGCGACGTGTGCTGGCGCACGTAGGCTTCAAAGAGATGAAACCCGACAGGAGTTGCAGCACTGGGCCTCGATATGATGCGTTCTGGCACGCTGGAGCATGGCAGGGAAACCGCCATCCTTCATAATGGATGCCATATTCCTACCCCTCAGCACTGCATGGCCTCATTCGCCAAGTCAAAGAGAATGAATCCATGGGACGACGCCTTTATGCGTCTGTTGTGAATTTCACGATGCTGTTGGATTCCAGAAATTGTTTCAGCAGACTGGTGGTTGATAAGTACATGTATTTCCGACGATCTGATTTATGGTTGGCGTTGTTCTTGGGAGAGCGATCGACGCTCTTGGACTTCAAAAGCAGCGATGTCATGTTAATGCTGGATCCTACGCTCTCGAAATATGGGGTGCATGCGAACACCTACCATATGAGGACAAATTTCGAGCGCGCCGAACATTGGAATATGTCTTGCAGGCTGGGAATCTCTTACCGACCAGATTCATTCGTTTTCAATTGGCCTGCCCCCCATGGCGCAGTATTTGCACGATGCCGAGACCTTCTGCGACGTTAGATTGATGAGGTTACTTGGACCCCCGTTTGGTCCATACTTATATATGTTTCTCATACATAAGCTGCAAGCTCATAGATCAAAGCCCCCGATGGTTCCAGACGACATATATCAACCGCATGATGCGACGCGGTTTTTTCCAGTTGGCATTGTCCGACGTCCACGCAATGACGACGCCGAACCGTTTCCACAAGGTGCGGCATGGACATACCAGCGCACGTTGGCAAAGCAGCTCGAAGACGGACTGCGGGCTCACTTTGCGAAGCACCAGGCCCGAGGGAAATTCCTCGGCCTGGAGCGACTCGTCAGAAGCAAGACGCCGGAGCGCGCGGATATCCAGCTACTTGCTGAAGCTTGTTTTCCCATGGGATCTCCAACGCCCGCCTGCTCGCCGAGGCTGTAGATTCGAGACAGTTGCACTTCTCGGCCTGCAGATGTTTGTTGGGCGCCCGTCGACAAAGACCCGCGCCGCCGAGCCACGATACCGTGGCCCTGCTGCGTTTGGAAGCTTGGCCATTGTTCCGTGGATGGCCCATATCACTGCGCGCGCCTCGAGAAGTGGAGCGCGAAAATGGTGTGCGGTAAATGGCGAGACCTGTCGCGTAAATATATGCCTGAAAGCTGGCGCGGCCCCCGACAATATGAAGTTGCGAATGCTGCTCGAGCGTGGCCCACGGTTAAGGCGAAATGTATCGACAAGATCACTGCATAACTATGCTGCGCAAAATTTCATGTTCAGAACCGCGAAATGCGTGCTGCGCCGCATGCCTACCAGCGCATAAACATGCGTCAAGCTGACAGAGGCTTACGAGCGGCTGAGAACAATTGTGATGATGAGCTGCGGGCGTCATGGGACATGGTTAGCCCGCCAGATTTTATTCACGTTCAGCAGCGAGCCCTGGAAGAGGTTCCCGAACATGACATCGACGCCCCTGCGGAGCTTCCAATACTTCAATTTCGTAGACAAAAACGGATGCCAGCCAGCTTTGCAAAGATGCAAGCGTTGGACGTGATATGTTTTCAATGCGATGCTTTGCTTGACAATATTCGTCAGAAAACCGGCCAAACTGCGTTTGAAGCTCAACGCTCGCCCAGAAGCCATGGCCACCCACGCTGTGCGGGCCGACGAGTACCCCCACAACGTGATGCATTTTCGCTTCAAGATTGTAGACGAGCCACGCGATGGGCCGCCCGGGATGCCAACTTGTCCCTGGGAAAAGAGATCTTCTCACGCGCTAAAGGATGGCCGATGGGTGGGACCATGTCCGAGCCAGCTACCTTGCGACCTGGGTAAATATATCCACCACTTCTACTCCTCCACCTCCAGAGCCAGCAAGATTGGCCTCACTTATCGGGACCTCCACCCCCGCTAACTCCTTCACGGCTTGCTCTATGTCGATGGCGCCCCCCTGCTCGCGTGTATTCTGTTCATCTTATTGCTTTGCAGTCATCCAGAAACTGTGGCCGCAGGGCGCTGGAGTCCTGGAAGATGGCAGGTCACTCCCGATGGTGTTCTTGCAGTTCGTATCTTGGAAGTTGCTGGACGTATTGAGGCGCGCCCGTTCTCGCATAATGAAATGTTCGCTTGGGGCCTGAAACCCATTCATCAAGTCGCCAAGTTCCCCGCCTGGACCTCGGCCCCAGAAGCTATCCCACCGCGTCCTACGCACCCTAGTCCTGGAGCGCATACTGGCACGCATTGCGATGTCTAAAGGAATCGCACATCATGCACGCATGGCCTACCTATTCCTGGTTCGCAAGACCCCATGCGCGCGACTGGCCTGCTCACTCACCTAGTCGAGCCCTCCAGAATATACCGCGACGACGCGCATCTAGATTGATTTGCTATTTTTGTTGTGGCTCTTTGGAAAATGGTTGGGCGTCACTGACGCGGTATTCCGAGGGCTCCCAGAGGCCTCTTTCTCTGGTGAGTATTGATTTCAGCGGTTGGCTTCGCAGTGTGATTGGCTCCCTGAAGAAACGGGCGCGCCCGAGTTCATGGCCCCCCCGCTGCTTCCGCGGCCGTTCCCCAGGGCTGTCAAGTGCCGGAAGTTGCCCGCGCCGAGCGGGAAAACGCTTCTTCTTTTTTTTCGAGCCGACTTTGCATCCAACGCCGAGACCTCGACGCCGCGTCGAAGCGGGGGTCGCCCGTGGAAAGGCGGCCCATGGGGGCTCAGGCACGCAGCGCTACAATGGAGGAGGCAGGGGCTACGACAGAGGGAACGACGGTCGCCCTCGCCGCTAATGAAGCTGCGCCTCGCCGCGAGCGTCCGATGCAATCAGCAGGTAAGAACAATACTTGCATGAAGAAGGTGAAGAAGGCCGCCATGAAAGCAGTCGCATCCATATTTTGCGCTAGCAGCGGCGCACCCAAGTCGAGGCGTCTCAAGTTCCTGGAGTTCGCCAACCGTTAGCTCAGAGCCCACGGTAACGACGCATCAGAGGCAAGCAGTTCCTCGAGCAGAGGATCCAGCAGCTCCAGCAGCGCGCAAAGCCAGCTCAACTTCAAGAAGATCGTGGAAGCAGCCGCCAATATGAAGAAAGCGTGGAGGGAAACATAGAAACGCAGCAGCTCGTCCAAACCCGACATTGATGCAATGAGAAAACAGCTCGCCGAGATGCAGCAAACCATGCTCGACATCGCGGCGGCCAAGATCTCTCGCTCGACACTCCGCCGGCCGCGCCCAAAAACACGAATGAGCTCAAGATGCCTGATAGAAGCTCTCCGCGGGATGTGAAGGCAAATGAGCTGAATGCCATGAAGGAGATCCTCAAAGCTGTGGCCCCACAGAAAGACGCCAGCTCGTTCCCAACCAACGCGAAAGAGTTCTGCGTTGCAGTCGGCAGCCTCGCGAAGGTCAAGCAGAGAGCATGAAACTAACTGTTGGAACCAAATGTTCGTCGCAGACTACAGGTGTCAGTAAGCAGGGAAGCAGAACACGTACCCTCAAACACCTGACGGCTGATGATGAGTGATGGTGGTTCTACGTGTGCTATCCAAGTTCCAGGCTGCCGCCTCCGTGTTGGCCCTCGTGAGCTGGGCACCCAGTGCCGTCGCCTCCGGCATAGCGCAGGTGTTGCTCGAAGCCGTGACTCCGATGCGGGGGGGGCTGAGTGACTACGTTTCGTTCTTTTCTGGCCCTGATAATATTATGCTTTGCTGCTGCCCTTTCTCTTTGGGAGGGTGCAGCAGCAAGAGCAGCACCGGCAGCGGCATGTGCGTCAGTGTTTTCAGAGATTTACCACCCCAGGTCTTCTCCTTTCTTGTCCCGCTCTATCCACCTGAATCCCGCAATGTGTAGTGCGATCTACAACCTTGCAGTACGTTTCATAGCATGTACGATTTCAGGCCTCACGCTCCCAGCGGTCCTCGGAAGGATCCTCACCATGGGCTTGTGCAGTTGCCCCTGGGCCACAGGAATGCGCGCAGTGTGTAGTCTCGTCATTCTTATAGGTGCGTTCGAATAGGACGACAATGATGATACATAGCTGTTTTTGCCCAGGCGAGCAGTGATGGCGTAACGTGCCATTGCTGATTCCAAAGATTCTCCACCTAACCTCACTCCGCTCGTTCGGGAAGCGGTTTTACTCACTCGACCAAGCAGCAGCAGCAGCAGCAGCAGCAGCAGCAGCAGCAGCAGCAGCAGCAGCAGCAGGAGCAGGAGCACGAGGAGCAACCGTAGCAGGAGGAGGGGCCAGCGACAGGCCGAGAGGGAGAGGCTGCAGCGCGAGCTGGACGAGGCCGCCGCGAGCGCCGAGAGGTGGAGGGCGGAGGCGGGGCGCGGCGGCCACGCGGCCATCGGCGATCGGGGGGCAGGGGCGGCGCGCGGCGCGGCCCCGCAGCGGTGTCCCACGGCGGGGGGGGGGGCACGAGATACGCGCTGGGGAGGCCCCAGGTGTTCGGCCGATCTCGTTGGCTCCTGGGCGCTCTCTCGCCCCGGCAGAGCTCGCCGGCAGCGGCGGGCGCCTCGCCTCCAGCGCCCCGGGGGCCCCGCGGATCACCCCGAAGGGCCGCCAGAGGGCCCGAGACAGGGCCCGAACACCAGGCTCGGCTCGGGGGAGGGCTCGGAGAGCCCGGCGTTGCAATCACGCCAGGCGTGTTCGCCCAGTCTCGAGCCCCGGGCCCACCGCAGGCCGATTTGGCTCGAAAAGTGCCGCAGAGAGATGGGAGTCTGGGGTTCTGGTCGTGATTTTGTCGCGACGTTGTAGTTGTTCCGCATCGTCGGATCTCAGGGGAAGCGACGGGGATAGGTTCTGCGGGGCAGCGGCCGCGGAGAGGGCGGGGGGAACGGGGAGGGGCGTGGAGTGGGCGGGAAGAAGGCGGTGCGAAGGGGAGGGGGGGGGGCGGGAGGGGGGGCGAGGGCGGGAGGGAAGGAGGCAACAGGGAGCGTGGATCAACAAATACAGAGGAGGTGAGGCAAGGGAAGGGGCGAGGATGGGGAGGAACATTGCAGGAATCGTGGTGGAGGGTGGTGTGTGGGCCAAGAGCGCCCCAAGCCTTTGACGCTTCTGGTGAGGCTTTCCCGCGACCAAAAACGCGACGGCGTTGCGTGCCTGGGCGACCAGGCCTTACACACCCGAGCTGAGACAACCTGGCTTCAGATAGCGACGGACCACCGCCGCCCCATGCCACCCGCCACCCAGGCTGGGGGCACTGGAGCCCAGCCCGACCACCGTGCGGGGTACACGGTGCGAATACAGATTGGATCCAGGACCACCACCCCAAGCCCAAAGGCCACGTGGCACGCATCCACGAGCCTCCCCCGCCCATTCTGGGGGTCGGGGTGACCCGATTGCTGAACACTGGCGGGGACCGAACAGGAACCCTCCGTACTAGCGAGCAGCACCCACACCCGGAGGAGGAGGAGGAGGAGGAGGAGGAGGAGGAGGAGGAGGAGCAGGAGCAGGAGCAGGAGCAGGAGCAGGAGCAGGAGCAGGAGGAGCAGGAGGAGCAGGAGGAGCAGGAGGAGCAGGAGGAGGTGGAGCAGGAGGAGGAGGAGGCGGAGAAGGAGGAGCAGGAGGAGTAGGAGCATATGCGTTTGCCGGGCGCCGTCGCCTCCTGGCGAGGGAGATGGTGAATGCGACAAATAATTTACCAGGCCCAAATGGAGCGGTCGGTACGGTGCGCTGTGCAGACTCTCCGCCCCGATATTGTTTATCCTCCCAATGAACATGGAGGAGGAGGAGGAGGAGCAGCAGCAGGAGGAGAAGGAGGATGATGAGGAGGATGATGAGGAGGAGGAGGAGGAAGAGGAGGAGGAGGAGGGGGGGGCGATTATCTGACTAGTGTGCCACTCATCTTGTCAACGCCAGCCAGCAGCCAAGCCAGTGTCCAGGCTTTGAGGTCTGCTTGCCATTTGATGGCAAGGCCCAGCACCGTGGCCTGAGATTGGCGTGCCCACAGCTGCGACCGAGGAGGTGAACGAGGTCGGCCGGGATTGGGGCGAGGAGTGCGGCGAGGGCGAGGGGTAAATCGGGGGACGTGGCGCAATCGGGATGGATGGCCTGGGAGGGGGGGGGAAGCAGTGAGAATGCCAGGGCTGAGACAGGCCACCAACGGCAGGAGAGAGGCGGCAGAGGGATTTGGGAAAGGAATTGGAGGAGTGACCAAGGGAAGGATGCAGAGGATGATGGGCACTGCCAGCATGGATGAGGTCGGCAGCATGTGGAGTGGCGGAGGCAGGGAGCAGAGGGGGACCGCGCGGCGGCCGCGTCTGTGTCTCGTCCTCCCCTTCTGCTCGGCCATGCTCTCTTGCTGCGCGCAGTCGCCGCCGGCATGTACTGGTGCTGCCTATGGTCTCTCTCTTTCTCTCTCTCTCTCTTTCTTTCTCTTTCTTGCCTTATCCCTCTCTCTCTCTCTTTCTTTCTCTCTCTCTCTCACACTCTCTGTAGGTGCGTGTACAATAAGAAAATGCTGGCGCGCGCAGAAGACTACGTTGGTGCTTCGCGCCAGCTGCCTTGCTCCTGAACGTTTCGATGCACAAGGGCGAGGAGCGTGCAAACGAGCAGAACATGACATCCGCCGAGTGGCAGTGCACGGGTCTCGCAGACTTAGCAGCAACACGGAAGTTGAGCAAAGTCAATGATAAACAATACCGTTCAACGAACCACAGCGAGGCTCGGGTTCCTCCGATTTGCGGCTTGCACGTCTGGACGGGCGATCGGCCGTTCCTTTATCCTTACTTTCCCCCTCGCGTTCCACCTCCCCTCTCTCCTCCCTCCCCTCTATCCGCTTCCAGCCTCCCTGCTTTCCCAAGCGGTGCTTGCACTTGGGGGGGGGTCTTCTTTCGCTTGCCGCAGCAATCCGCTGGGCACTCCGGGGTCTCCACCACGCTGCCGCCTCGTGGCCGCCTCGTGGGCACCCCGTGCGCTGGGGGAGGGGGGGCGGCCGAGGCTTTTTGCCACGCTGCCGCCTCGTGGACGCCTCTTGGCCGCCTCGTGGGCGCCCCGTGCGCTGGGTGGGGGGTGCCCAGGCTGCGCCACGCTGCCGCCCTCTGCGGGCTCCGTGGGCCCCCCCGTGCTCTGAGCTTGCACGGCACAGCTTCCACCACATAGCTCACACCGTACGGCTTGCACCACACATTGTGCACCGCGCAGATTGCACCGCATGGCTTACCTCATAGCTTCCGCCTCCAGTTCACACCGTCTAGCTTACACGGCACAGCTTGCACCACAGAGCTTGCACCACATAGTTCTCACCTGCATAGCTCACATCACATTGCTTGCACAACATAGCTTTCACCACATAGCTCATACCGCATGGATTTCACATCCACACTGCAATCACGCACGGCTTGGGGTACACGCTGGCTAACATCTTCTTTTGTGTCTGGTTTCCCCTATGTCTTTTTGCTTATTTAAAGTTCCTCTTCCTCTTCCTCTTCTTCCTATGTTTATGTTTCCCTTCTGTCCGCCTCTGCCTCCTCGTATCCCTCCTTCCTCCCTCCTTTTTATCCTCCTCCTCCTTGTTTACCCCTCCTTCTTCGGGCTCTTGGGGGCTTCTGGGCGTCCTTTTCGGGGCCCTCGTGGGCCGTTCTCGGGACATTGAGGCTATCTCGGGGGCCTCGTGTGGTTGCTTCGGAAGCCGTTTGGATTGTGTTGGAGATCATGATTGGGGTGTCTCTTGCATCTTCGGAGGGCCTTCTGGAGCCCCTTGGTGGCCTTTTGTAGCCATCCTGGATCGTCCTGGCAGGCTCGTGGGAACTCTCTTTGGTTCGGGCTTTTTCGGGGCCAGCTTGAGCGAAAAAAGCAGGCGAAGCCAAACTCACATCTATTATATTCCCCGATCAGTGCGTGCACTGGATGGATCTTAGCGGAACCTGAAGGACTAAGTAAAAATCTCGGGCCGCTTTCGGTGGGCGCCCAGGTTTCTGTGCCTCTGTTCTGGGTTCAGGCTGATTTCGGTGAGCGGCAGGGTTACCGGGTTCCCAGGCTCGGGGTCCGGAGTTCCCCGCCTTGTATGTAGATGAATTTGTAGATAGGGGGGGGTGAAGAGTGCATATCATCTAGTGGAGCATAGTTCAGCAAAGAGAGAGAGAGAGAGAGCTTCCCCAAACAGAGCTTGCACTTAGTGATTCTTATTTTTTTTTTTGAAGTGGAAAGGGGGGGGTGGTCTGGCGGCTATGTGGCCGCCGTCGTCGCCCCGTCGCCGCCTCGTCGCCCCTCGCCGCCGCCCGTTGCCTGGGCCTGCGCGGCGGTCTGGCGGCTATGTGGCCGTCGTCGCCGCCCCGTCCCCGCCTCGTCGCCGCCCGTCGTCTGGGCATGCGTGGCGGTCTGGCAGTTACGTGGCCGCCGTCGCCACCCCGTCGCCGGCTCGTCGCCGCCCGCCGTCTGGGCCTGCGCGCCGGGTCCGCCGCCTTGTGGTCGCCGTCGCCGCCTCGTCGCATTGCGTTGCATCGCTTCGCATTGATTTGCATTGCTTTACACTGCTTTGCATTGCTTTGCATTGATTTGCGTTGTTTTGCGCCACCTAGATTGCACCACGTTGATTGCACCATCTAGATTGCATCGCATACGCAACAAATTATTGTGTGGTGTCCACGCTGGATAACATAGGTGAAACAGTTCAAGCAATTTCGAGTTGCGAGGGTGAATATATATGGAGAGAGAGGGAAGGGAAAAAAAAGAGAGAGAGAGAGAGGGAGAGAGGGTAAACACAAGGGAGAGAGGCAGACAGATAGAGCGAGAGGGAGACATACTGATAGAGAGAGAGTGTGTGTGTGTGTGTGTGCAGATGTGGAGTGCTCGCGAAAGTTTCTGGCAATTCTTTTCTGGGGAATTTTCGAAATGCTTCTGGAAGCCTCGTGGGCGATCCCTTCCAGCCCGTGGTGTTTTTTTTTTTGTTCGCGGGGGGCCCTGGGCATCGCCTGGGCGCCCTTGTGGTTTGCTTGCAAGGATCGGAGGGACGCCCAGGAGGTCCAGACGGCCTGGGGAACGAGAGAGGCGTTCAGGTCCTGCATTACACCCGACGGATACAAGAGAAGTCAGCGCAATGGGAAGGGATGGGTGGGTAGGACGGGCAGGATGTCAAATTAGGCGCGAGCGCGAGCACTCCGGTTGCACCCAGCGCGATGCGACGGTCCGGGGTGTGCCGAAATTCGGTGGTGGGGGGGCGGGGGACGATCTGTCCAGCGGTCCCCGCCCCGTAAGCATACACAAGAGCCCACGCCTCTGATTCTGCATGTAAGGCTTGCTCGCAGGGTCTCCGTCTCTTCCACGAACAACGGGCACACGCTCGGGGGCATCCAAGCGGTGTGGTGACCACACCGTGAGTCAATGGGGATTCGGGGTCACCACGCGGTTTGGGGGTTTAAGTCGTTCTGGGAGGACGTCTCGAGCGACCGGGGCCTCCGAGGTCCCAAGAACCTGCGGTGACGGACCTCGCGGTGAGGCCGTTGGGGATGCCGAGGTCACCACGCGGCCCGTTACATCACAGCCTTGGGGCCCTGAACACACACACACACACACTCACACACACAACCACACACACACAACCACACACACACAACCACACACACAACCACACACAGCCATGCATGCACGCGCGCGCACATCGTTGCGCTCTCCTGCGCGCGCACGCAACACGCGTGCACGCACCGACGCTCTTTCTCCCGCGAGGCGGAGCAGCACAGCGAGGCCGCCGCCGCCGGCGAGGGCGCGGCCGCGGCAGCGACCGAGGCCGCTCACGGGGCCCAGGGGGGAGGGGGGGGGGGACGGGGCAGGACAGCCGAGGCAGAGGGGAGCGGGAGGCATGGGGGGGGGGGCCCAGGGACGGGGCCTTCGACCCTCCTCGGGGTCAGGCGCAGGTTTTGATCCAACCCCCTCGCCCCCCGCCTGTCGGCGCGGAGTGGCGCGCGCAGCGAGGGCCCGCGGGGTGCAACAACAAGAATGCAGTCGCTAGCTTCGGCGTGAAAGTCGAAGCTGGGTTCTCCGAGGGCGCCGCCGCGTCGGAAAAACTTGCGCTCGATCCCGATGAGGGATAGGACCCCCTGGAGTATGCCAGCCTGCCAAAGGACCTGCTGTGCTGAGCCTTCCCTGTCCTCCTCCCGCTCCTGCTGCTTCTCCGATCCTTACTTGGTCCTGAGTACTCTGTGTTTCTCAAAAAGCGTGGGGGGGCACCCCGACGGGGGTCAACCTCGCCTCGTCGTCGCGCCGCGACGGGGGTCGGAGCGCCTTCGGCGCGAGGTGGCTGCCCGCGACGGGGGTTGATGTGGGGCTGTCGGCGGGGGTGACGCCCCCCCGACGCTTGTTAAGAAACTCGGAGTAGTTGTTGGTGTCTACTCCTACTGGGCCACCCTGCCAGCAGATAGCAACCACATCTGGGGCGTTCCGTCCCACCCGCCAACATATACACAATGCTCACGTCATCCTTTTTTACATGGGCGTGACGTCTCGCTTCGGCCTACAGGGTTCTCCCTTCTCCTCCCTCTCCTCTTCGTTCGTCCTCCTCCCCCCTCTCCTCCCTCTCCTTTTCGTTCGTTCTCCTTTTTCCTCCCTCTCCTCTTCGTTAGTTCTCCCTTTTCCTCCCTCTCCGTTTCGTTCGTTCTCCCTTTTCTTCCCTCTCCTGTTCGTTCGTGTTACCTTTTCCTCCCTCTCCTCTTCTGTCGCCCTCATCCCCGCTCCCTCCTCTCGCAATTGCATTGTTGATTTGTTCAGGCTGCGGCTCATTGCGTGAGTTTGCCTGCTGCAGGTTGGCTTTTGTGGTGTTCCCAGTTAGCCTGGCGACCTTTTGATTCGCAATGTGGTCATGTCGCCCGTGGTGAATGGCATGGAGAAGCATGCACGCGCGGTGCGGTGTTCCCGGTTCGCCAGGCGACCTTTTGATTCGCAGGGTGGCTCTGTCGCCCGTGGCGCTCGGCATGCAGAAGCATGCGCGCGCGGTGGGATTTGGACGGGGCGCACCTCGCGCGCCAAAGAGGGCGACCCGTCGCTCTCGCCCCGGCGGCCGCGCTCGCTTCTCCCGAGAGCTGCGCTGCTGCCTCGGCGCGGGCGCACCTCTTTCGCCCGCCAGTTCATCGACGCGCGAGCGGACGTTTTCTGTTGAACTCGCACTACTGAAGAATAATTGTTGTTGATCCCCCCCTCCGGTGCACAGTGTATTTTTCAATTGAAATGCCCCTCCCGGCGCCCGTACCTTGTTTTTTATCAGGGAAAGTCTTCCTCCCCAAATTGTGCCCCTGGCCCCCGGGCTGACAAAGGCTCCCGCTTTAGACTTCCTCGAGAGTTGGTCTGGTCCCCCGCTCCCGCTTGAGACTGTCTCACAATTTACTCAAGAATCGCGCTCCCGCCTGAGACTTCTTCGCAATTTACTCAGGCGCCGCGCTCTTGCCATTCAGGAATCGAGCGTTCGCTGGGGACTTCTTCAAATTTACTTAGGAGTCGCTCTCTCGCTGGAAACTTCCTGGCGAATCACGCAGAACTCACGAAGAAATACATACCCACCAAAGTGGTATGAACGAAGACGAAGAGTGCGGGTATCGAGGCTTCGGGAAATGCACGCTGAATGACACTCGAGCAGATAAGAGCGAACAGTATTAAAATGATTGTTGTTGCTGTTGTTGATGATGTTGTTGCTGATTGTTAATTACTTAACAGTTATTACTGTTGGACCCCCCAGGCGCTCTGGCGCTCTCGCCTCGGCGCCAGCTAGATTTTCATTGAAAATGAGGCTCACGCTCGAGTGACCGGCCCCCCAACAACAACAACAACAACAACAACAACAACAACAACAACAACAACAACAACAACAATCATCTTAAGACTGATCGCTCTTATATGCGCGCGCGTCACTCAATATGTAATTCCCAAACCCTCGATACCCACCCTCTTCGTCTTCGGTCATGCCCCTTTGGGGGTATATCTTTTTTACTCGCCACGTGTAGTTGGCGCAGCCCCTAAAACAGGAAGAGCAGGGGGAAGGAGGAAGGGAGAGCGAGGAGGAAAAGAGTGGGGGGAGGGAGGGAGGAGGGAAGGGGCAAGGGGGGGAGGATGGATGGAGGACGAAAGAGGTTAGCAGGAGGGGAGGGGGGCAAAAGAGGAGGTAAACAAACGGACGAACCAGACAGACGGGTCGAGCGGCGGACTCTGAGGGGCGGGTCGGGCTGGCGGGGCGGGCGGACACCAACGGACGGGTCGGGCGGCGGACCCTCGCTGGCGGGTCGGGCGGGCGGTGGCTTAAAGCGGGCGGGCGAGATGCCAAGAGAGCGAACGGGCGGGCTGTAACAGGCGGATCGGCGGGCGAAACCTGGCGGGCGGGTGACTAAAGGGTGAATCCTGAATGAATCACGAGGCACAACCTCGATACCCGCCCTCTTAGTATTCGAACGTACCCCCTTTAGGGGGATTATTTCTCTTTGGAAGGGCGGGCGGAGGGACGAGGGAGGAGGGAAGGGAGCAGGGAGGGACGAGGGAGGAGGGAAGATGCTAGGAGGGACGGGACGCGGAGGGGGGAGGACGATTTAGAGGGAGAGAGAGAGAGAGAGAGAGGGAGAGAAAGAGAGAGGGGGGAGGAAGGGAGGGAGGAGGGAGTTTGGAGGAGGGACGAGGAAGGAGAGAGGAGAAGCAGGAGGGAGGAGGGAGGAGGCAGGAGAGGGGAGGGAGGAGGCAGACGGGAGGACGGAGGAGGGAGGCAGGAGAGGGGAGGGAGAAGGGAGGAGGAGGGAGGGAGGGAGGAGGGGAGGGAGGAGGGAGGAGGGAGGAGGGAGGAGGGAGGAGGGAGGGAGGTGGGAGGCCGACCCGGGGAG
The DNA here is from genome assembly GCA_963575745.1 of Prorocentrum cordatum. Taxonomy (NCBI): domain Eukaryota; class Dinophyceae; order Prorocentrales; family Prorocentraceae; genus Prorocentrum; species Prorocentrum cordatum. Next base: position 734,616 of record CAUYUJ010014160.1, read on the forward strand.
GCCGCCCGGGGACCGGCCGTGGGAGGTCCCAGGCGGGAGCGCCGCTCCCGGAGTAATTTGCGAGGAAGTCTCAGGCGGGAGCGCCTCCGCCTGAGTAAACTGCGAGGAAGTCCCAGGCGGGGGCGGGGGTCCTGAGTAAATTTGGAGGAAGTATCAAGCGGGAGCCGTTGTTGTTGTTGTCCGGGGGGCCAACAACGCAGTTTGATGCCCACGACTTTCCCTGATAAAAAACAAGGTGCGAGCCCCGGAAGGGGCACTTTAATTGAAAAAAACAATGTCCGCCGGAGGGGGGGGATCAACAATAATTATTTTTCAGTAATTAGAGTTCAACAACAACAACAACAACAACAACAACAACAACAACAACAACAACAACAACAACAACAACAACAACAACAACAACAACAATCATTTTACCCGAACGCTCAGTGTTCTCCCCAGTGCCAGGGTTTTCTTGCGACACCAGCCAATACCCCCACTTCGTGGGGGGGCCGTTCAAGCTCTACCAAATATCCAAACGACTCTTCGAGACCACCCACACCCAGCTTCCCGCCCTATGACGTTGGGACACTTCACTTCGTGGCGTGCGGACGACCCTGGCTACTACACTGGCGTGGGGTACACACACCACAGAGGTCCTTCTTGAAGTACGCGTGAAGGTCTTTCGCCGTCAAAGCCATACTGCTCGTGAAGGTCTTTCGCCGTCAAAGCCATGATCCAAGAACACAGGCGATACCTTGATCCGAGATGGCTACGGATATGTGCGTCAGCAGTCGGGGGCCTTCCTGGGGCCGCTTGGGGTCCTCTTGGGGAAGGGGGGAAGCCTCCTGGCGCGGTTTGGGGTCCACTTGAGAGCCTTTGGGGGGCTCCTTGGAACCATCTTGGGGCCTCTTGGGGGCTTATTGGACCCTCACGGCGGACTCTTGGGGCCTCTAGAACGCCTCCTGGGGCCATCTTGGGGGTCTCTTGGAGCCACCTTGGAGCCTCTCTGGAACCTCTTGGGGGCCTCTTGGAGTCCTCTTGAAGCCTCTTGGGACCATCTTGGGCGCCTCTTTGGGCCTCATGGACGCCTCTTGGGGCCATCTTGCGCGCCTGTTGGGGCCATCTTGGGTTTTAAAGATTCATCAAGAGACCGCGAATGGATTTCGAGATTTTTCGGATGAGAAAGTAGTGCGTTTTCATATGTTTTCTGAACATCGCATCTTGAAATTATTGAAAACCCATTGTGTTTGGCAGGATTTCGACATGCGCGCGCGGCGGCCGCGCGCATGTGCACTTCGTCTCATTTTTTGCAAGGGATGGTGGCCCTCGCAGGCGCGCAACCGTTGTTGGAGAAGTTCAAAGCACCTGAAGAAGTAGCACGCAAAGACCCTTTTGACAGAAATGTTTAAAAAGTGGTGTGTTTCCTATGAATCCGCAAGAGCGCGCGGAAGGACATTTTGACAATTTTTTCTTAAAAAACCATTGGGTTTTTGATGTTTTTATGTTAAAATCGTTACGAAACCTAAGGTTTTGGAAGGATTTCGTCTTGCGAGCGCGAATGTCCACTTTACCTTATTTTTTGCAAGGGATTCTTGAAATTTGATCAACTTGTTTTTTTGATCAAGGGTTTTTTGCAAGGGAAAACGAGCGTCAACAAAAAACCGGATCCGGAGCTCATCCACTTTTCTGAAGCTTTCGCGAAAAAATGATGAAAATGTAGCTGCGGCCTAGGCGCGGCGCAGAGGTCGCGCACCAGGGGTCCCAACAATAATAATTCTTTAGAAGGAATAATGTTCAACAACAACAACAACAACAACAACAACAACAACAACAACAACAATTACTAGCACGGGACACTCACCGTTCTCACCAGTGCCAGGGTTTTCATAGGAGGCGGGCAATACCCCCACTTTGTGGGGGGGCCGGTTCAAGCTCTACCAAATTTCCAAACGACTCTTCGCCACCACCCACACCCAGCTTCCCGCCCTATGACGTTCGGACACTTCACTTCGTGGCATGCGGACGACCGTGGCTACTATTCAGGGCCCCGCGGCCGACGACGACGGCGTGCGCGCGCGAAGAAAAAACGAATGTGTCCCGCATGGTATTATTTGACAGGGATGATGGCCCTGGCAGGTGCGCAACCGTTGTTGCAGAAGTTCGAAAAAGTTGCTCGCAAAAGCCCGTTTGACAGAAATGATTAAAAAGTGTTGGGTTTCCTACGAATCCGCAAGAGCGCGCGGGATGAAATTTTGACAATTTTTTTTGGAAAAACCATTGGTTTTTTGATGTTTTTATGTTAAAATCGCTACGAAAACTAAGGTTTTGGAAGGATTTCGTCTTGCGCGCGCGAATGTCCACTTTACCTTGTTTTTTGCAAGGGATTCTTGAAGTTTGGTTATGTTAGAACAAGAAATGTCCACTTTAGCTTATTTTTTGCAAGGGAAAACCGATCGTAACAACACAACCGGATCTGGATGACATCGTTTTACCTGAGACTTCCTCACGAAAGTGATGAAAATGAGGCTGCGGCCTAGGCGCGGCGGGGGGGCCATGCACAAGGGGCCCCAACAATAATTATTCTTTAGAAGTAATAATGTTCAACAACAACAACAATAATAACAACAATCACAACAACAACAGCAACAACAACAACAACCACAAGAAGAATAAGAAGACGAATAATAATAATGAGAATAATAATAACAACAACAACGCTCCCCCTCGATACTTCCTTGCTTTTTACTCAGAACCGGTGTTCTTGCTCGCCGCTGAAAACCGCCGCCCCAACAAAACCAACGCTCCGGCTCGAGACTTCTTCCCGTTTTACCATGGACTGCCGCGCTAATTTTTCTCTCATCGGCGCCGCCCCCAGTCAGAACAACGCTCCCGCTCGAGACTTCCTGTTTTTTGCTCAGAGCTGGTGCTCTTGCTCGCCGCCGAAAACCGCCGCCCCAACAAAACCAGCGCTCCTGCTCGAGACCTCCTCCCGTTTTACGCTGGACTGGCGCCCAACTCTCTTTTGAATTGGCGCCGCCCCCAGCAAGAACAACGCTCCCGCTCGAGACTTCCTCACTTTTTCCTGAGGACGGTGCTGTTCCTCGCCGCTGATAGCCCCCGTCCCGACAAAACTGCGGCTCCCGCTCGAGACTTCTCCCCTTCTTACTCAAGGCGGTGTTCCTCCTCGCCGCCGACAACCGCCATCCCAACAGAACCAGCGCTCCCGCTCGAGACTTCGTTTTGTTTTACGCTGGACTGGTGCCCTACTCTCTTCTGCATTGGCGCCGCTCCCGGCAACAGCAGCACCCCTGCTCGAGACTTCCTCCTTTTCTATTCAGGGCCAGGTCCTTGCCTCGCCGCCGACAGTCCCCATCCCCACCAAGCCAGTCTTGTCGCTCGATACTACCTTGAGCTTTACCTTTGGCTGGGGCTCCACTGACGGTCTCGCATCGGCGCAGCAGGGCGCGGGCATGTGTCTTCGAGGCGGGATATGGTGAAATTCCTCGGAGGAGTGTTTGCAAGACCTCATTGGGCGGGAGATCTGGGAGTGGGAATAACGGACCCCCGCGATAGAACAATAATCCACCATGATGGGGATGGTTATCATGATGGTCGCATGCTGCGTGTGGAAGCATGGCGCATGAGGGTAAAATGATTGTTGTTGTTGCTGCTGCTTTCGTCTCTCTCTCTCTCTCTCGCTCTCTCTTTCCAGATCTCTCTGTCTCTCTCCCTCTCCCTCTCTCGCGTCGGCGCCGTGCAGATTTCGCCCAACAGTGCCGGTCCCTTCACGGCGCGGCGCAGCTGTTTCCATCGCCAAGTCGCTGCACGCGCGGGCAGCTCGTCGCTCTCGCCCAGGCTGCTCCGCGCGCAGCTCGCCTGACAGTGGCGCTCCCGGCTGGTCGCGGCGCATATGCTTCGCTCGCCACAGCGCACGCAAGCGGCAGCGGCAGTCTCTGGGCACAGCAAGGAGCCAAGACCACAACTAGAAGTGGATTTCTCGAGGGGGCCCCTCGGGGGCGAACCCACCGCGATCTCGACACGAGCACGACGCCCCCCTCCCCCGAACTGACGTCCCAGAGGTCCCCAGGGGGCCCAGCCGCTCCGAGGCCCCGCCGGGAGGCGGGCATTTGGGAGGCGGGCGTTCTTCGGCTGCAAAAGTGACCGTTCGCTGGAGTGACCTTTCAGTGCGGGTCCTCGGATCCCGCGCCCCCCCGCGGCACCTCGAAGCCGCGCGCCAGAGGGCACTCTTGCCTGGGGTCATTCCTGCGTGTGCAGTAGATTCGTGTCGTGCCGACCGGCGGCGACCCCGCCGCCGGCGTTCAAAGTGAAGCGCCGCCGGCGACGCAGAATCGGCCGATGTTGAACGATCAGACGTTTCGGACACGGCCGATCGTTCAAGGTGGGACGATCCCCGCGGTGTCAGAAACCAACGCCGAAGTCGACACGACACGAACCCGCGGTAGACTTTCGAAGGTCTGCGCGGATTTGATAGGGTCGGCGCTGGGCGCCATTTCCTGGCGCGCGGAGAGGGTGGCGCCAGAGGCGCCGCCAGAGGGGCTCAGTGCAGATCCAAGAATTCCGCGTTGAGTTCCGAGAGTCTGTGTTTGCGCATTTGTTTTTCTCGTTCTAGACCCTTCGCGTAACCCCACTGGCCCCCCCTCCCTGCCTGGCACGCGCCGCAACCCACCTCCCCACTAAGTTTCACCCGCAGTGCCCGGCATCTGCCGCAATACCCCGTGCTACCTCCTTTGGGGCGGAGGAGCGCCAATACCCTTGCGTTGCGCGTTTAGACAGCCCACGCTAGTCTCGTGGACCTTGTAGTACCCTGCCTCGACCCATTACGTGCTACCCTCGCGGGGGCGAGGGACACCTGTGAGCGTCGCCGATAGACAGCCCACGCTGGAGACGTGGACCTTGCCAGGCCCTTCACCCCTGCTGCCATCGCTGCGTGGGAGTGTTGCCGCAGCCTCCATCACGGAGGCGGCCGCCAGCATAGACTCTTGGGTCGTCCGCGCCTGCCCAGGACTGCCCACTTTGGACGACAGTGACCGGTGGCTGAAATAACCCACCCCCTGCGTTCCACCCTTTTCTGGCACTGTGTACGGCAGTGATCGGGGTAACCAGCTGCCGCACTGCCAGCACTCAGCCCCAGACGCCCCATGGGCTAGGGGGCCGTCGGTGCCGCCCCTCCAGGGCAACCTACTTTGGACGACAGGGACTGGTGGCTGAAATAACCCACCTCCAGCGCTCCACCTCTTTCAATAGCATCTTGTACGACAGCAGGTGGGGGTCGAAACACCGCTCCACCCGCGATCTCTC
>CAUYUJ010014160.1:744916-747416 GCA_963575745.1 Prorocentrum cordatum
ATCTTGAGGCCTCAAAAGCGCATCGGAAGCGTAAAGGCGAGAAGGCCCAAGCCATTGATTTCCCTGGGTTTTTGAAGGATGTTGGCTTCTTGGGGAGGTCTTGAGGGATCTCCAAAAAGCAGTTGGATGCGTTTTGTGGCCTTCTTGGGGCCTCGTGGAGGCATGTTGTTAGCTATCTTGAGCCATGTTGGGCTATCTTGAGCGGTCTTGGGGGCCATCTTGGGCTCCCTGAGGCCCTCTTGGAGCCCTCTTCCCCTTCGGGGAGGGATTTATCATTGTTCTTTGTTGATATACACCCCCTCCCACACCCGGCCAGCGGCCAACCCAGAACCATGCCGACTCCATGCGGGCCCGCCCCCCACCATCCCTGTCAAAAATACAATGTAAATAGCACTCAGCCTCCACATTTGGAACATGCGCGGCCAAACCGATGCGCCGCCCCCCCACCCCACCATCCCTGTCACAAAAACAATGCAAAGTACACTTTGGGGCAAAGTCTTGAGTCATGTTCGTGAGGCCCGCGATCACTTTGTATTGTTTTTGACCAGGACGGCGGGGGTGTGAGCATATTCCCTGCTGTGCGCAGGGCTACCATCCCTGACAAAAAACAATACAGCATGCACCTCGCGGCTAAATCTGGATCATGCGCGGCCATCCCACGATCAAGGTCATGTGGTTTTTGACAGGGACGGTGGGGGTGGTGGCGCGTGGCCTGCTGTGCGCAGGCCCACCAGACACAATGATGGGCATTGCGTTTCGACAAGGATGGCGGGGGCCGACATGTTTCCCGATGTGTGCTGTCACGTGCGCATGCGTATCTGACGCACTCTGCACGTGCCCCGAACGTGGCGCACCTGGTGCGGCTGGAGTGCGCGACACGCCTGGCGCACTCGGAGCACGTGGCGCATCTGGCGCACCAGACGTGCCTGTGACGCTCGGGCCCCAGGGGTGCATGGCGCGCGTGGCGCCCCTGGCACGCGTGGCGCATCTCGCCCACGCGTCGCGCACCTGGGGTCGACTGGTTCCCAGTAGCTGTCCATCCAAAGCAGAGCAGAGCAGGTCCCGCACAGCCACAAGGCCGGTCCTGCACAGGACACGGGAGAAAAATAGCATGCACAGGTATCTTGCAATACACAAATAAATTCACAACACTCGCACCACACCCCAGCACAGACGACCGCTGAACATGCTCAGGCTCGGGTGTTACTTATGTGTTGGGAGGGCGGGTGGGAGTGAGCTAGACGGCTTGCGAGCGGGTGGGTAGGTTGACCCTCCCCCTACCGCCTCCCCTGGACCTGGACGGGGGGGGTCGCGAGCGGTCAGGGCGTCCAAGATGGCCCAAGATGGGTTCTTGTGGAAGGGGAAAGAGAGATCTAGTCAGACCGCTTGTCGCCCAGAGGGCTGGCGGGATTCACGAGTCTGTAAAGGAAATGGTGCCCAAACCAGCGCGCGCCTGCCGCCCCGACATGTCAGCTTGTGTTTCAGGAAGCTCTCAGCTTGTGTGCGCCCCCCCCGCCGTGGTTGGCTGGTGGATAGGCCCCGCGGGCCGCGAAACTGTGTTTTGAATCTCGCGCCCTGGGTGATGGCGCGTGGTCCCATCATGGACGCGCACAAATCGCCCACGGCGTCCGAGCTAGAGGAGACTTGCATGCTGCACTGTCGCGGGCTTGTGTGCGCTATGTCATGTCCAAGCGGCCTTGCGTTTCTATTCGGCTGTTTGCCTTGCCTGCTGCCTTGAGCTTGGGCTCACAATTTGTAAAGCCCGTTCCTCGGTTTCTTCCCGAACGACGCCGGAGCCGGCAGCGGCTCCAGCAGCGGCGAGGGAGCGGCGGCAGCTGGGGGCAGGGGCAACGCGAGCGGCAGGGACGAGCGGCGCGGCCTTTGCCACCCACCCTCCCGCCCGCCCGCCCTGTCTGTACCATTTTGGCCCCCCCCCCCCGCCGTAGCGGAGCCGCTCGCGTCGCGCCAGGCGACGTCCTTCCTTGCGGCGGGTCGCCCGCTCTGATCACGGCCACGGCCGTGATGTGCCTTGATTGGATTGGCGCTCCGCCGCAGCCGCAGGACAACGACAAATCACGCTCGCAGGGTTCAGTCCGTTGGTGGCAGGTCACCCCTGCACGGCTCTTGAGACGTGTTCCCAGCACCTGCCGAGTGTCTGGCAGGCTGGACTATTCCAGGGGAATGTACGCATCCGTCCAGCATATCTCCCGGGCGAACGCGAAGGAGTTCTCATTGTGCGAAGCGAGATCCCCACAAGGGAGGGAGCAAGTTGATTTCTTTTGGCTTGAGCACGTGGCTGGGATAAGCCGTGAACATTCTCATGTGCCCAGGATCAGCCGTTCTGGCTTTCGCTGGCTGGCGGTGGGTTTCCATCCTGCCTGTGACAGAGATTATCAGCGGGGTGCGCGCCCTGAACGGGGGCCCTTCCCTGACACATGAGTTTACATGGACTTTTCGTTTTCGTTCCGGGGAGCGCACCCAAATCCCCCCCCCCTGTGCG
>CAUYUJ010014160.1:752416-829916 GCA_963575745.1 Prorocentrum cordatum
TCTCCCTCCCTCCCTCCCTCCCTCCACTCCTTTCTCCTCCAGCTCCTTTCTCCGCCCGCTCCTTCTCTTCCCCTCCCCCCGTCCCGCGCGCGCGCGCCCCCTCGTGCGCGGTGACCCCAGGTCCAGCCAAGCACAGCCCCCTGAGGCAGCAAAGGGGCGTCCGAGGTCGTCCCACGCCTGGGCTCGTTTTTGGCCACCGTCTGGCCTCCCGGGGCTCCAGAGACCAAAGACGATCAGGAGCGTTCGCGTACAGTGGGGGCGCGCGTCAAGAAACCATATGGTTTTCGTCAGGGCATCCTGGGTTTCTTCGCTCCGCGAGCTGCGTCCAGGGTGCTCCGGGCTTCTCCTCAGGTGCACCTCGCGCACGGGTTTTCGGGGTTGGGTTTCTTGCGAGGGCTTCTTGCGGCCGCGCCCGCACCACAGCGTGTCGCGGCGCTGGTTCTGGCCCACCGCGTTGCGTCGCTCCACGCCGACCACGTCCCCACCCCCGGCGTCAACGTCCCAAGTTTTTTTTCCGGGCCTCCCGCCCCGCGGAGCGGAGCGGCACGCCGTCGGCTTTCGCAGGGCACAGCGTGTCGCCGGGGCCGCCACCGCGGCACGCTGAGAAAAACGTTCCCGACCGTGGCCCATCCAGAGTCTGGAGGGCCCGTCTGATCTCGGGGGCAGCCAAGGGGGGTGTGATGACTTGGGGGTATACCATGGCGGGGGCCATGATATCTCCCCAGATTTCGTGGCGCCTCTTCTTGTTTCATTACGTCCCCGCCCCCGCCTGGGCCGCGCACATGCCGCCGGCCATGATTTGCGCACCCCCTCCTCCCCTCTTGGACGCCCCCCTCTTGGACGCCCCCGATGATCGGCTCCTGGCCCCCCCTCGCGGACGGTGGGCCAAATCGACCACGGGTGCGGGCGACGCGTGGCAATGTTCACGCTGGGCGCTTGCGCCACCTGTGTGTTTCGGCGGCGAGCGAGGGGGGGGGAAGTGAGAGGGAGCATGCCCTCTCAGAGGGCGGCGGTGCTTCTCAGAAGCCCTCTGGCCTTCTGAGAAGTTCTCGGTGTCTGCGGGGAAGCCTTAGGAAACTTCTCGGAAGGCCCGGGGACTTCCGAGCCTTCTGAGAAGGCCCGCCCCCTCTCGTTTCCCCCCTGGACGCGCCGCCGAACCTGTTTTTAGCGCCTGGGCAGCTCTCGGTGCCCGGGCCATCCGCGCACGCCGTGTTCAGCGGGAGTCGCGCGCATCCACAGCCTCTTCGTTCTATCCGTCCATCGCCGCCTGTGCTGGTGCGGCGGCGGTTCGAGCGGTGGCCATGGTGGCCGTGCGTCGAGGGAAGAAACCACGATGACCATGACCAAGATGTCGCGGCATCTTGTCGATGCAGGCCTCGGTCATGGTCCATGCTGGCCGTCGCAGGTTCGCGGGGACGGCCCACGAATCGACGACGGCCAAGATGGGTGGTGGCCAAGGTCTGCCCGACGTTTCCGCGTTCAGTCTTGGACATGGTCATCGTTCCCTTACGGCAGTCGTTGAAAATAAGTGTTTGGGGATTCCCAGATCCTTCTCTACTTCACGCGTTTTGCTACTCCAAGAATCGGTATGCGTCTGTTCGCCATCCTACTTCATGTTTCTACCTACTTCCTCCGACGGGAGAGAACCCTCCAGTGCACAGAGTGAAGCCCTCGCCTGCGAGCGGTGCCAGCTTCTGGCAGCCTTCCGCCCCAGGCCGGTCCGTGGGGCCTCTCTACTTCCGGAGCCCTCGCACCGCGTTTGTTGGAGTCTCCTGGCGTGCCAGATGCATTTGGTGCAGGGGGAGGCGAAGGAGGAGCGGGAGGGGGGAGGGGAAGGGGGGGGGAAAGAAGGAGGAGGCCAGGTCGGGGGAGGTCGGATTGAGAAAACGTGGAGGAGGAGGAGGAGGAGGAGGAGGAGGAGGAGGAGGAGGAGGAGGAGGAGGAGGGGAGGAGGAGGGGGCGGGGAGGAGGAGGAGGGGAGGGGGAGGAGGAGGAGGAGGAGGAGGAGGGAGGAGGAGGAGGAGGAGGAGAGGAGGAGGGGAGGAGGAGGAGGAGGAGGAGGAGGAGGAAGAGGAGGAGGAGGAGGAGGAGGAGGAGGAGAACGCGGAGGAGGAGGAGGAGGTTGAGGAGGAGGAGGAGGAGGAGGAGGAGGAGTGAGGAGGAGGTCGTGCTGCCCTACATCTTGTTGAAGGTCCTCGTGGTGGTCAGGGGGTAGCATGCGTCTCTGCCGCGGCAGGAGGAGGAATGGGAGGAGGAGGAGGAGGAGGAGGAGGAGGAGGAGGAGGAGGAGGAGGAGGAGGAGGAGGAGGGGAGGAGAGGGGGAGGGGGAGGAGGAGGGGGAGCCGAAGGGAGCAGGAGGAGCCGAAGGGAGCAGGAGGAGCAGGAGGAGTAGGAGGAGGACTGAGGAGGAGGAGGAGGAGGAGGAGGAGAACCCATATCCCAGATTGGTCCTCCGCGACGCGACATACTGTTCAGTTGTTTTTTCCAACCCTCCTTTGCTAAAAGTAAATGCTCGTTTTGAATTCAGCGCTGCCGCTGCGGCTGCTCCTCCTCTTCCTCCTCCTCCCTCTCCTCCTTCTCCTTTCCCTCCGCCTCCTCCCCTTCTCGTTGCTGTCTCTGCCTCATCGCTTCGCATTCGCTGCCTCATTGCTTTCTGTTCCTAGCTCTCTGGGTGCTGCCAATCGCGCAACTGTCGCCACGTTCGTAATTCCTGGGGGTCCAGCGGAGAGCGGCCCAAACTAACCCAGGCTAGACCTTCCCTCCTTGGGCGCTGCCGTCTTATGCTCCCCTTCGTCGTCATCCTCATTTCATTTCCCAATCAACCTCGTTTTCCTGGGAATTGATTTACAGGTGTCCCAGGGCCCATTGGGCGTGCAACGCCGTGTCTTTTCACCTTCTCTCTCCCTCTCTCGCACTCTCTCTCTCTCTCTCTTTCTGTCTCGCTCTCTCTCTCTCTCTCTCTCTCTCTCTCTCTCTCTCTCTCTCTCTATATATATATATATCCCTTTCTTTATTCCCAACCCTCCTTGGCTGGGTATTCGTTTTGAATAGAGCACTGCGGTCTCCAGTTCTCCTCCCCCCTCCCGTCTCCCGCTCCCCTCTTGTCTCCTCTTGCCTTGCGCGAACCTGGCCATCCCTGGGGGGGCTGCGATCTGTGACACTGTCGCCACTTTCGAGGGCTGCGGGTGGGTCCTGCGGAGTGAGGCACCGCGGGGATCTGAGGTAGACCTCGCCGTCCCTGGGGGGCTGCGATCTGCGAAACTTTCGCCACGTTCGAGGGCTGCTGGTGGGTCCAGCGGATTGAGGCACCGCGGGGATCTGAGGCAGACCTGGCCGTCCCTGGGAGGCTGCGATCTGCGACACTGTCGCCGCTTTCGAGGGCTGCTGGTGGGTCCTGCGGACTGAGGCACCGCGGGTATATGAGGTGGACCTCGCCGTACCTGGGGGGCTGCGATCTGCGAAGCTGTCGCCACTTTCCAGGGCTGCTGGTGGGTCCTGCGGACTGAGGCACCGCGGGGATCTGAGCGAGACCTCGCCGTCCCTGGGGCGCTGCGATCTGCGAAACTGTCGCCACTTTCGAGGGCGGCTGGTGGGTCCTGCGGAGTGAGGCGCCGCGGAGATCTGAGGTGGACCTCGCCGTCCCTGGGGGGCTGCGATCTGCGAACCTGTCGCCACTTTCGAAGGGGTGCTGGTGAATCCTGCGGGCTGAGGCACCGCGGGGATCTGAGGTAGACCTCGCCGTCCCTGGGGGGCTGCGATCTGCGAAACTGTCGCCACTTTCGAGGGCTGTTGGTGGGTCCTGCAGACTGAGGCGCCGCGGGTATATGAGGTAGACCTCGCCGTCCCTTGGGGGCTGCGATCTGCGACACTGTCGCCACTTTCGAAGGGGTGCTGGTGGGTCCTGCGGACTGAGGCACCGCGGGGATCTGAGCGAGACCTCGCCGTGCCTGGGGGTCTTGCGATCTGCGACAATATCGCCAGTTTCGAGGGCTGCTGGTGGGTCCTGCGGACTGAGGCACCGCGGGGATCTGAGGTAGACCTTGCCATCCTGTCGTCACTCTCGAGGGCTGCTGGTGGTTCCTGCGGACTGAGGCACCGCGGGGATCTGAGCAAGACCTCGCCGTCCCTGGGGGGCTGCGATCTGCGGAATTGTCGCCACTTTCGAGGGCGGCTGGTGGGTCCCGCGGGGTGAGGCACCGCGGGCGTATCTGAGCGAGACCTCGCCGTGCCTGGGGGGGTGCGATCTGCGAAACTGTCTCCACTTTCGAGGGCTGCTGGTGGGTCCTGCGGACTGAGGCACCGCGGGGATCTGAGCGAGACATCGCCGTCCTTTGGGGTCTGCGATCTGCGAAACTGTCGCCACTTTCGAGGGCTGCTGGTGGGTCCTGCGGACTGAGGCACCGCGGGGATCTGAGGTAGACCTGGCCGTCCTTGGGCTGCGATCTGCGAACCTGTCGCCACTTCCGAGGGCTGCTGGTGGGTCCTGCGGACTGAGGCACCGCGGGGATCTGAGCGAGACCTCGCCGTCCCTGGGAGGCTGCGATCTGCGAGCCTGTCGCCACTTTCGAAGGGGTGCTGGTGGGTCCTTCGGACTGAGGCACCGCGGGGATCTGAGCCGGACCTCGCCGTCCCTGGGGGGTGGCTGCGATCTGCGAAGCTGTAGCCACTTTCGAGGGCTGCTGGTGGGTCCTGCGGACTGAGGCACCGCGGGGATCTGAGGTGGACCTCGCCGTCCCTGGGGGGCTGCGATCTGCGACACCGTGGCCACTTTCGAGGGCTGCTGGTGGGTCCTGCGGACTGAGGCACCGTGGGGACCTGAGCGAGACCTCGCCGTACCTGGGGGGCTGCGATCTGCGACGCTGTCGCCACTTCCGAGGGCTGCTGTTGGGTCCTGCGGACTGAGGCACCGCGGGGACCTGAGCGAGACCTCGCCGTCCCTGGGGGGGGGGACTGCGTCAGTAACCACTACGACGCCCTTATATCTTGATCGGTGGCGTGCGAGCCTTCCGATTGCTGCTCGCAAAACCACATGCGTTCATGTTACGTCATCGCCCCCGTTGTAGCAATCCTGATGCACTTATGCCCCGCATTGCGCAAGGGTTGGGTACGTCGCCAGGGTACTTTCTCTCTTTCTGTACTTCTCTGTCTCTTTCTCTTGTTGTTGTTGTTGATGATGATGCTGGTGTTGTTAGTGTTGTTGTTGCTGTTGCTGTTGCTGTTGCTGTTGCTGTTGTTGTTGTTGTTGTTGTTGTTGTTGTTGTTGTTGTTGTTATTGTTGTTGTTCATCTTATCTCTCTCTCTCTCATGTTTACCTTTTCCGCCTCTTCCGCAGCGTCGCATTTACTGCTGGCCAGGCGACCCTCTGCTGCACGCTATGGTAAGGGGCAGCACTGTTGAGGTGTTACGCAGTGTTCTTGGGGAGAATGTATGTGCTGGTGTGTGTGAGTGTGTGTAATGTGTTTGTCTCTCTGCATCTCTTTCTCCCCCTCTCTCTCTCTGTCTCTGTGTGTCGCTCTCTCGCTCTCTCTCTCTATCTCTCTCTCTCTCTCTCCCTCTCTCTATATGGGTTTGTTTGTTATGTGTCCTCTCTCTCTTTCTCTCCCTCTCGCTCTCTCTCCCTCTCGTTATCCCCCCCTCTCTCGCCGCATTCTTATTATCATATGGATGTCTATACAGATGTGTATGTGTATACATATATATATATATATGTAAAAGACTTCATTGGCACTTCGCGCCATGCACCTTGGTCCTTGAAGTTTTGGCATGTAGGCGGAATGGCAGGAAGGTGAAACATAAAACCTTGATGCCTTTTCCGGCATCGCCGTTACACTAATATGATTCGTTATATTTCCTCCATGTTTCTTTTTTCTCATTCTCGCCCTACCCTGCTGCGAATTCTTCCTCATCCTCCTCAGCTCTTTTTTGCGGAGGCTTCTCCTTGGAAAGCCTCTGAGGGCCTCACAGACGTTTTTCATGCTTTCTTAAGGCCATCGGGAGGCCTACTGGGCGTCTTCTGGGGGCCTCTGGGGGCTTCCTCGGGCCACCATGCCTCCAATCGCGGTCTCCCTGAACGACCAGGTCACGATTTGGAGTGCTTCGGAGGGCGTCTTGGGGCCATTTTGGGCCGTCATGGGGCTCTCTTAGACCATCTTGGAACCCTGTTGTGCCGTCTTGGTGCTCTTTTGGGCTGCCTGGAAGCCCTTTCGGATGGTTTGGGGGCATTTTTCAGCCTCCCAGGCGGTCTCTGACGCCCAGAAGACCGAAGAACAGGGCATTCCCAAAATCATGCAACAACCTAGAACAAGTCAATGTTTTCTGCGTTTTGGAAGCGTATTGGGCGTCTTCTTTGGGTCGTCTTGAGCGTCTGGTGGGTGTCTGGGGCCTCTTGGAGCCCTCGGGGAGGGCGTTCGGCCGCCCTCCTGACCGATTGGGGCCCGCTGCCTCGGCCCAGCAAGGGCTCCCAGGAGCTCTCAAACGCTTGCGGGGCCTCCTGCAGGGGCGTCCAGGGGGTCCCCGGGGCCGCGGATCCGGGGGGCCCAGAGGGTCCCAGGGGCCCAGGACTTGGGAGGTCCGATTTCGGGGGGGGGGGAGTCCCAGGGAATAATGTATATATATATATATATATATACACATGAATGGGAATGTGTGTATACATATATATATATATATATATATACACACACACACATATAACGGGGGACCGGGTCCGGGGGCCCGGGGCCGGCGCCCCGACCACAAATGTGGGTTCCGGGGGCCCCGGAGGCTCGTCGGGGCTTGCCGGAGGCCTCCCCGGTCAGACAAGACGGCCCAAGAAGCGCCCAAGACGGCCCAAGAACCTTCCAAGAGGCCTCCAAGAGGGCTCCAAGATGCTGAAGAGATGCTGAAGATGGCCAAGGACGTCCAAGGACGCCCCAAGAAGCCTCCAACATGCGTCCAAAGAGGGCCCCTAGACGCAACAATTGGCCCATTCCCTACGTAAAACGTACATTTTTCACAAAGTTGCCTTTTGGGCTTTCCGACGTTACAGGACGGCCCAAGAGGCGCCCAAGACCGCCCCAAGACGGCCCAAGAAGCTTCCGAGAGGGCCCCGGGACAGCCCAAGAGGGCCCCAAGACGGCCCAAGAGGCGCCCAAGATGGCCCAAGAGGGCCCCAAGACGGGCACAAGAGGGGGCCCAGAGGGGGACCACGAACCGCAAGCTCGAGCCTTCCGCCCCAAGAGGCCGCCAGGAGGCCCCAAGGAGGCCCCTCAAGAGGCCCCAGGAGACCCCCAAGAGGCCCAAAGGAGGCCCCGAGAAGCCCCAAATCGGCCCCCAAAATGCTTTGAACCTGCTTCCAGGAGGCCCCCGACAGGTTCAGAGGCTCCCGAGAAGCTACGTCAAACTCCCAGCGAGCGGCCAGACGAGGCCCCCCAAAAAATCCCAAGAAGGGTTCCAGTATTTGTATCCTTCAGCGCTCTCTGGCCTTCTTCCCCCTGCCCCCTTCCCTGCGACTTTCGTTGACTCAAGCTCGCCTCCTCTCCATTTCCTCTCTCTGCCTCTCTCTCTCTCTGTTTTTTTTGTCTCTCTCTCTCTCTATCCATCTCTCTCTCTCTCTCTTCTTCGCTCTCTGTCTGTCTGTCTCTCTCTCCCTCTATTTCTCTCTCTTTGTCTCTCTTCCTTTCAGATTCCGTGTCCTTGCGACCTTCTGCAGTCCCCGACGTCGCCACGGCTGGATCCGCTCGAGCGTGTCTTGTGATGTGCGGCGGTGCGAAGCCCGTCCCACTGATCAAGGCACAGGTACGAAAAGATGGGTCCATCACTTCTTGCCTTCCCATGTGCGTTTTCCCAATCGATTCCTGGGCCCGAGGTCGCAAAAATTACGACGTCGGAGGTCTGGGGAGGCGGGAAGCACGACCTGGACCTCCGACGTTGCAATTTTTGCGACGTGGGCCCTAAAGGTCGGGACCCTTACCCCAGGGACGGTTTTTCATCCTGAACCGTTTGTGGACGGCCCCGGGGCCGGGACACGGCCCCCGCCGAAAACGTCCAAAAATTTGTTGTTGTATTTGTGTGTTGCGTCGCCAGGGAGTCTGGTCTCCCCCCTTCTCGTGTTCCTCTCTCCTCTCTGGACATCCGGGTCGTGATTTTTTCTGTGCGCGGCCCCTGGACCTCCCGACGACTTCCTGGGGACTTGTTTTTTTGGGGGGGGGGGTCATTCTGACTCGTTTTCTGACGGTCCCGGGGCCCGGCGAGGGTCCCCGGAGGCCGATAATTGCCAAAAGCCGCCGTCGTGATTATTCCAAGACGTCGGAGGTCCAGGTCGTGTTCCTCCCCCCTCCCCAGACCTCGGACGACTCGGACGTCTCAATTTTTTGCGACGTGGGCCCTAAAGGTCGGGACCCTTACCCCAGAGACGGTTTTTCGTCTCGAGTCGTTTCGGACGGCCCCGGAGCCGGGAAGCGGCCCCCGCCGAAAACGCCCAAAAAGCTCTTGTTTTATTTTTGTGTTGCGTCGCCAGGAGGTCTGGGCTCCCTCCTCCTCGTGTTCCTACCTCCTCTCTGGACGTCCGATGTCGTGATTTTTTTTGTGCGCGGCCCCTGGACCTCTCGACGAGTTCCTGGGGATTTGTTTTTTTTGGTTTTCATCCTGAGTCGTTTTCTGACGGTCCCGGGGCCCAGCGAGGGGCCTCGGAGGCCGAAAACTGTCAAAAGCCGCCGTCGTGATTTTTCCAAGACGTCGGAGATCCAGGTCGCGTTCCTCCCCCCTCCCCAGACCTCCGACGTCGTATGGCTATAGTTAGGGCTATAGGGCACCCCCAGGCACCCCGGCACCCGGGCACCAGGCACCCAGGCACCCAGGCACCGGGCACCCGGGCACCCGGGCACCCGGGCACCCGGGCACCCGGGCACCCGGCCCGGCCGCATGGGGCCGGAATCCTGCCGAACCTCATCGAACCTTTTAATCCGCCAGGACCCCTACAGAGGCAAGCTCTGATTGAGTACTAACCCATGGCAACCGCCGCTACCTTCGTCGCCGCGATCGCCGCCGCCTTCATCGCCGCCGTCGTCGCCGTCCTCGGGTTCTGTTCGGGCACCCTCTGGCCATCTCGTGGGGCACGCTGGGGGATTATCAGAGGCATCCGTAAGTATCCTGAGGGGCTCCGCGATTTCACCCAGAGACTCTAAGTACAGACACTCCTTTCGTATTCCGGCCACAAGCATCCAGAAACGATGTGCATTAGCCCTGGCGGGGGGAATGATGGCGATGGTGATGTTCATGATGACGACGGTGACGATCCTAGCTAGAACCTAAGCGCGCGCGAAGCGCGCGCGTGGTTCTAATATATATATATAGATATGTACGCATGTATGTACACATGTATGTACATGTCCTTGTTCTCTCTCTCTCTCTCTCTCTCTCTCTCTCTTTCTCTCTCTATATATATGTACATGTATGTATAGATATTGTACCTCTCTCTCTTGTTTTTTTTTTTTTCTCTCTCTCTCTCTCTCTTTCCCCCCTTTTGCAACTATTGATCAAGTGGCTGTGGCCCATCCCGCCACTGTGATCTTGCAGACCCTGTGAGGGCCCCTTTGGGAGTCTTTTGGAGGCCTCTGGGGGGGCGTCTAGAGGCCCAAAGGAGGCCTCTTGGGGGCCTTGGGCGCTTATAGGTGGGCTCTTGACGGCATGCAGGGGACCTCGGAAACATTAGTTTCAGGAAGACGTCCTCTTGCTTTTCCCTTTCATGTGACCCTTTTGAGGCTCCAGGGGCCGTATTGTGGGCCTCCTTTGGCCGTCTTGGAGTCCTCTTGGCCCGTCTTGGAACCCTCTTCTTGGGAGGCCATTTTGACTCTCGTCGGGCGACGCTGGGGGTCTGTGTGATTGTCTTGGGCGCTTCGAGGCTCCAAAACCCGAAGGGAACTCAATGACGTTGACCTCTTGGAGCCTGCCTGGAGGTTCTCTTGGGGCGAACCGCGGGCCTCTTGGGCCGTCGTGGGCCACAGCGGAGCCCTCTTTGGGTCTACCAGGGCCTCTTGGGCCGTCCTGGGTCCGTGGGGCCCGCTCGCGCTCAAGCTTCCGCTGCCCTCTGTGCCCAGCCTGGGAGTTGCCGCGCTCCTCGCCCACTGCGTCCGGCGTGCTCCCCCCCTCCCCCCCTCCCCCCCCCCCTCCGCGCGGCCCCAGTCGCCTCGGGAAGTGTCTTCGAAGCGTCTCCTCGGCGCCCCTCTGGACGGCTGGGCTCGCGGCCACCTCGCCGTGGTTGCCCGTCTGCTCGGGGCCTCGCCCGCGCCCCCGGCCTGCCACGCTGCCCTCTTGGGAGCCTCCTGGCCGGTCTGGGAGCTCCACGGCCTCGGGGGCAGTCACGCGGCACGCCCCAGAAGGCACAAGGGGGCGCCCCACGAGATCCGCCTCTCGGGCCTCCCAGGCCCTTGACAAGGACCTGAGGGCAGCTCCACTCAGTGCCTGCGGCACGGTGGCGTTTGTGCACATCTGACTTCGGATCACGGGCCCTCTCCCGTCATTATTTGTCGTGGTCTGGCCCGTTGATGCTGCCACTTGTTGCAGATGGGTTAGGTGCATACCTGGATAGAAACATCCGAAACTTTAAGACAAGACATCAACTTTCATGGGCTGCCGGTTTCCGCTGAGGAGAAGCAATAATCTGGATTGGACCCTGGGCGTTTTCTCTGGGCTCATTTGTTTCGTGGAAATTTCGGATATCTGGACCTGGACTACTTGGAGTGGAGAGCTCTGTCCCATCTTACAATGTTCTGCACTCTAAGCAGGGATGTAGGCATCGTAGACACTGCGCTCGCACCCGCCAGGCAGAGTCACCAGGCGAGCCCCGAATGTAGATGCGTGCTCGTAGAGACCCGAGCTGGGCAGAGCGGGGCACATCTGCTCAGTGCAGCATGTCGTCCCGGGGCAGGAGAAGGATGCCTTCCCCCGAACGCCTCGTGCCGTGTGCGTCCTGCCTGGGACGTTCTGCGGGTTTTCGTCGGCAGGTGGCTCTCGCCGATGTCGCAGGGCCTCCTCCTGGGCAGTGCCTGGGCTTCTACGCGGCGCGCCCTCGCAGCGCTCGCTCTCGAGGCTGCTCTGGCCAACTGGAACTCGTAGTCCTCACCGCCACTCACACGTCCACCCTCCTCTTTCTACGGCGCATCGGCAGCAGCACTTCGCGCGGAGCGCCTTATCGCGCGAGGACGGGGTGGACGTCAAGGGCTACTTCGGCTTCTCGCTTATGGACAACTTCGAGTGGAGTCAGGTCCACGGGAAATGCAGGAGGAGTGAAGGAGAAGCAGAAGGTGAAGGAGGAATGAGCGAATGAGGCTTTTGTTTTTGGCTAGCTCGCACATCTGCCAAGTGACTCAACAGGCACGTGGCGGACCGGGCCTGCTGCGAATCACTTGGCGAGATCTGCAAGAGACGGAACACGAGCTGGCGCCATACGGGTTGGAAACGCAGCAGAACGTGGCAGGGACGACCGACAGCGACCCCAGCCTCTTCAGGGTGAAGCCCACGTTGCAGCTTGGGCCACGGGCTGCTGTGCGAAGCAACCGTGGGGCTCGCATCTCTTGCCGAGATCAGCAAGGCGGCCCCCCAGCGTGTGCCAGCCGCGCCTGTGGGAAATACAGTTGAAGCATATTGAAGCCCCCGTCAGAGCACCCCAAAAGCACACGATTGTGGCCCAAGTCTCTGAGCGCGGCACGCTGCACACGAGGAGCGATCGGGAGCACGACCCCCCGGGCGGCTCGGCCCGAGGCCACCCCCGTTTTCCCGGGAGACAAAGGACCGCACTGCCAGTTGGTGCCAGCCCGGCCTCACGGGTGTGGTGTGGCTTGCTTCTGCTGTCCAGCGGGAGCATCCGTGTGGGTCGTTCGGCATCGGGGTCAGACAGACATGAGCTTGCAGCCCCAAGACGGTCTATGGCCCGAGCCACGGCGACCTGACGGTCAAGGTCCTCGAGCTCGAGCGGGGAGGGCGAAGGATGCAAGTGGTGCAAGGAGGCCGCAGACTGAGTGAAGGAGGGGACGGGGAAGGAGGAAGAGGGGGGACAGTCAGGGAAATGGAGATGGGTGCAAGCCGTCAACCTGCAGTGAAGCTCTTCGCCAGGAGATTTCTTTGCACAGTAGAAGTCTTGCGGCCGATCCGTATTCGAATTGCCTGGCGAGTACATGCGTTCTTGCAGCAGAGATGCTTCATGGGGTAATTTAGCAGTTCTCGAGCAGCAGGAATAGGCATAAGCATGAACAAACAACATGTTCGGAGCCCCGCGCGGATTTCTTGGATCGGCGGTGGGCCCCGCCTGGCGGCGCCTCTGGCGCCGCCCCTGGCGCGCTCTGCGCGCCAGGGGCGGAGGGGGTGGGGGCCAGCGCCGATCCAAGAAGTCCGCGCGCACCTCCTGAAGTTTATGTTGCTGTCGTGTTTGCTGCTCTATGTACAGGGTAGCTTCGCAGTTCTTTAGGAGCAGAGCTCATCTTCTTGGAGTGGGGCATGGTTAATGGTTTTGCAGGCCTGAACGGTTAGGCGGGCAGAGCGTCTCCCAGCAGCATCGCAGCGTACGTTGCATAGGGCAGATGGCAGATGATCATCACCTGGGCCCCAAAGCAGAAGAGAAGGAGGAGGTGGAGGATAATGAGGAGGAGGAGGAGGGGGGATGAAGAGGAGGAGGAGGAGGAGGAGGAGGAGGAGAAGTGAGGGAGGAGGGGGGAGGAGAGAGCGGAGGGGAGCGTGAGAGACAGGGGAGCGGGGAGGAAGGGGGAAACGGAGAGAGAGAGGAGAGGGGGAGAGAAGGTGCTCCAGTCCAGGTTCCAGGCTGCTCTAGAACAGAGCTTGCAGAAATACACATCACCTCCAAATCCAAGGTGACCAATCGACAGTTTCCTCTCCATTTGCACGTGCCTGTCTTGGTGATTGCAATTTTTCAACGACTGTCATTCCCATCGAGTCGGTCAGAAGCACATCATGCGCTCGTGAGTGTAAAGTTGATTGCTCAAGAGCAGGAGCGTTCTGAGAAAAAACATCGGCATGTTTTGCCGTCGATGTCGCGTGCCCCAAGATGCCCAAACGATCGCCGCACATGGCCCAAGAAGACCCTTTTGGGGCTGTTCTGGGACCTCGCCTGGTACGTAGCGTCTCCTTTCGGTTCCGCGCGTCCTGGCTTCAAAAATTTTCAGGGCCGTCGTGCCGTGCGCCGTTCCAAATTTTGGCTTCCTCCAGGCATTGCCACTCTGGGACGTTTCGTCCTCCCTAGCAGCCTTTCTACCTCACCAAGTTCTCCGGGCCTTAGGGATGACGGTCGCTACAAGTACCTCGTGTACCCTGTCAAGTTCTTCCCCTTCACGGACAACCGGCCTCGGCCGCCCGCTTCTCGTTACGCAGCCACGCTCTGGCGCTCTCCTGCACTTCGTCGGCACGCCCGCGACGATCTGCACGATCTGAGCAGCTCTGTCTTCTTCTCCCCTTCCGCGTTCCCAGAGCTCCGCCGTGCCCCGATTCGCTTCCAGCGCGTCCCGCCCGTAGCCCGACTGGCGCCTACGCCTGCTTCGGTTCGCTTGCGCCCGCTGACTTGACAAGTAAGGCGTGTTGTGGCAGTTCACGGTTGGCGTCCGGCTGCTGGCCACCAGCGGAGTAGGCTGCATATTGACGCGAAGGGGCGCACAACCTTGCTCCTGGGAGGGCATGTCTGTTTACGGGTGCTCCCATTTCAACGATAGTGCGCGTGAAGGACCCTACGCGTATCATGCTTCACTTGTGAAGCTCCGGCTTTGCACTTTAGACCACCAGCTCGAGTCGCAGCTACAACGTGCTGCGCGCCCCGCCCGACCAGACACCCGACGCGCGCGTAAACGAAGTTTCAGCATGCGCTTTGCTTGCGCAGAAGCCCAACCCTTCACTTCATCCTGCTCATAAGCGCGGGCTCGGCCCAACCAGAAGCCGTAACACGAAATCGAAATGATACGTGCAGTCAACGTACATGAAAGCCGCCTCGTCAGCCCGAGCGTAGACTTAGGCATCTAGATACTCTGCATGTGTAAATTGCCTTCGGCCTATCCCGCCACCGTACTTGGGTCGTGAGTCTGAGGCCTCTTGGATGCTCGTTGGGATATCGTCGAGGCCTCTCGGGGGCCTAGAAGCAATTTTGAAGCTTATGGGGGGGGCGTCTTGGGGCCTCGTGGGGGCCTCTTGGGGACCTCTTGGGGCCTCCTGGGCGCCTCTTGTGGCGGAAGGCTAGGGTGTTCGGTTTGTGTGTTCCCCTTTTGGGCCTTTCTTGGAGCCGTCTTAGGGCCGTCTTGGGCGCCTCTTGCCCTCTTGGGAGGTTGGGGGCCGTTTTGGGGCGGCCTCGGAGGCCTCTCTGTATGTCTTGGAGGTAGAATCTCGAAAGATGAAGGACCTCCAAACCATAGAAACACTTTAAGACAATCGATGATGTTGGCCTTTTCTGGGCCTTATCGGGGAGACTTTGAGAGGCCTCTTGGGTCGTTTTGGATGATTTCCCGGCCGACTGGAGGCCATCTTGGGCGTTTTGGGCCGAATGTTCGGCGATGTCGGGCCCTCTTCGACCGGTTTTGGGGCCTCTTGGGGCGCTCTTGGCCCGTCTTGAGGCCCTCCTGGGTTCGGAAAAGTCATGAATTTGAAACCTGTTTTTTTTTTGAAGACCCACAGGATTGATTACATAGGACATAGGCTTCAGGGGTCAGAGCACAGACCTGGGGACATCCCTACTCGTGCCTCAGGGCATGGTGGCGGATTCCTCACAACAGGATTTGAAATTCCTGATGCGCCAAGTGGGCCTTATTTCGGGAGCCTTCGATCCTGGGTGGTGTTAAAGAGCATGTCCGCAACAGAATCCAAAGGAGGCGGGGGGGGGGGCGAGAATAGCCTTCTGAGTCGTCACACCACGCTGTGGTCCCTGCTTCGGGCGAGGGCTACGTCGAGCGATTCGGAGTGACCTACGTGGACTTCGCGTTCGGGAAGGACGAGGAGAGCGCCATGGGAGCGAGGAGTGGGGCCCACAAGGATAGGGGAGGCACCCGCGCATCCGTGCTTGCACGCGTGATTATTACGCGTGCGTGTGCATGTGCTGGACACGTGTGTGTGTGTGTTTGTGTGTGTGTGTGTGTTGTGTGTTTGTTGTGTTGTGTTGTGTTGTGTTGTGTTGTGTTGTGTTGTGTTGTGTTGTGTTGTGTTGTGTTGTGTTGTGTTGTGTTGTGTTGTGTTGTGTTGTGTTGTGTTGTGTTGTGTTGTGTTGTGCGTGCGTGCGTGCGTGCGTGCGTGTGTCTGGTGTGTGTGTGTGTGTGGTGTGTGTGTGTGGAGGGGGGGGGGGGCAGCGGGGGGGGGGCGCTTCCCGTGCACGTGTGCGCCCACGACGCCGACGACAGCGAAGACGAAGACGACGACGAGAGGGAGGTCCCGAGTCCTGAGGCGTCCCGGGGTCCTGTCGGGTCCCGAGGTCCTGCGGGGTCCTGGGAGCTCGCGTTCGATTTCGAATTCGATTCCGGCTCGGCGGAGCGGATCCGGTTCCGGTCCGAACCGGTTTGGGATTTCCGATTCCGATCCGCGATCGGGTGCGCGTGTTTCGGGTTCTTTCTGGTCCAGTTTTTCGCCGATCTGATTTCGAGTTTTCGATCCGATGGTGGGTGGTCCGAGGAGTTCTCTTAGTGCACCACTACGCTCGCAAGCTTCTTCACATTCCTGCATAACTACGGTCGTGAACATGTGCTTGGCGTGTCGCTCCACCGACTCTGGCCCACCGCGCTTCGTCGCGACATGCTAATCACGCCCCAATTTCCCTCAGCGTCAATGTTCCGAGCATTTCAGCCTCCCGACCCGCGGAGCGGAGCGACACGCCCTCAGCCTCCACGGCACAGCGTGCCGCCGGGGCCGCCGCCGCGACACGCTGAGCAAAAGTTCCCGACGAGCGAAGGCTGTTGCGGGTCCCTTTTCCCGGTTTGGGCCTCCCAGGGCCAGCTGCGGGCCCAGGGAGCGCGAGGATACCCGCGCGTCGCGCATATGTGGCCCGGGCTGGAAAGGTGGCCTTCTTCGCGGGGGCTGCGCGAGGGCGCAAAGGTCGTCGCGCCTCGCGCCTCGCGCGGCGCGGAGGCACGAAGTCGGGTGACCTCCCCAGGGCCGCGACCTCGTCTTCGATCCCATGACGTAACGCTCCCCCCTTCAGTGTGTGCCCGGCACTGGCCCTCGCCGCCCCACCCGGCCCTTCCGCGCCGCAGCACGCGCCCGGGAACGTGAGCGACCAGCAGCCGACGCCTGGGAAGCAGCTGCGCCTGCGGAAGGACGTGGGCGGCCCCACACGGCCCCGCGGGCCGCGCTCCTCTGGGCAGCAGCGCGCCGACGGGGACCCACAGCTCCGACGTCGGTCGTCGTCGTCGTCGTCGGCGTCGTCGTCGTCGTCGGCGTCGTCGTCGTCGTCGTCGGCGTCGTCGTCGTCGTCGGCGTCGTCGTCGTCGTGGACGACTTGTGGGGCCGCGATGCGACGCATTGCAGTCAGGAGCCGTTGGTTAGCGTGTCTGTCCGCCGGTTCTGGCCCACCGCGCTGCGGCGCGAGACGCCATACGCGTCCCTGCCTCCAGGCGTCCGCGCCCCGAGCCTTTCCGAGCCTCCCTCCTCGCGGAGCGGAGTGACACGCTATCCGCTCGCAGGGCATACCGTGTCGCCAGGGCCGCCGCCGCGATTCGATGAGCAAAAGTTCCCGATCGTACCAGTTCTCCGACTGTCGGGGCACGTGTTTCGTTGGGTTCGTCTGTCCAATGGCCGTGCGACTGAGCGGCCCTCTTGGGAGGCAGCGGATTTCTCGATCTGCCTCTCCTGGCTGTTGCCGGTGGGAAAAGAGAAGCACAGCCCCAGTGGCGGGCGTCGAGGACGATGCACCTGCACCGATCCTGGCCAGACCCATCCTGGTCCCAAGGTTCGAGTAGCGTATCGACCACAAACGGTAGGTTCGCGTCGTGTCCATTGGCGGCGACCCCACCGCGGGCGTTCAAGGTTGAACGCCGCCAGTGGCCCAGAATCGGCCTACATGGAACGATCGGGCAATCGGAAAGCCGCCGATCGTTCGAGGTTGAACGATCGACGCGGTGTCAGAAACCAACGCCAGGGTCGTCACGAAACGAACCTGCCGAAATCGGTTTACCCCAGTACTGATTTTTCCGCCGAGTCTATGAGAACTGCGCCGAATGCTCAGTAGATTGGGACGGAGCATTCTGCGCATGTGGTCGTACAGTCGACACACCTAGTAAGGACGCGCGCCTTCATCTAGGGTACCCTTGTGTCCTTGCATCTGCGGCCCGTCCTTTCCCGTGTTCACTGGTCGCCCGCCGCCCAGAAAATCCCAACCTCGGTCTCCAAGGGTCTCGCGTCCTGAATTAACCCCCGTCCTTACTACACGTTTTGCTTGTATGGATCCAACGGAAGATTCAATGCTGGGGCAAACCAACGCTGTAGACGATCCCCTACACGAAGGGTCCGTGGCACCGCTCGGACGCGTGCATCTTTCCCCGGCAAGGACCATCGGGGGAGCATTCGAGGTCATCCCGCGAAAGAAGTACACGCACAACACCGAACCATGCACGGGGAAGGGGCGTCCGAGCGATGGCAAGGTGGTCGGGCCCCTGCTCGAGCGCTCGGCCAGGTCAGGCTGGCTCGGCGCGCGGGCATGCAGTCTGCGCCCCGCGAGGGGGGGGGCGTCGGCCCCTCGTGGCTCCACGGGCAGGGCGGGAGGAGTGGGAGCAGGAGCCCCGCGTGGCTGCAGGCGGAGTTCGGGGAGAGAGGAGGCCCGCCCTGTCGCGAAAGGATGGGGAGGACGAGGGGGAGGAGGAGGAGGAGGAGGAGGAGGAGGAGGAGGGGGAGGAGGAGGAGGAGGAGGAGGAGGAGGAGGAGGAGGAGGAGGAGGAGGAGGAGGAGGAGGGAGGGGGGGGAGGGGGAGGGAGGAGGAGGGGGACGGGAGGGCCAGGACCACCTTCTATCCGCACATCGTGATTCTATCCTCTCGCACATCGTCCTCCTGGGATTTTCAGTGCCCTTCCATGTGAGACTTCGAGCTGTAAGGGAACGCAACAGCCCCGTCGCTGATGTTTGCCGAATGCAAAAAAATGAGAGGGATGGGGGGAGGGGGAGGCGGAGATTACCTCGCGCACTTAGCTGGAGCACAAGGGGGGGAGGAGGAGTCGTGTAGCTCTATCTGCAGGCGAGGGGGGAAGCCGGCGCCCCACTGCTGGTAAGGGCAGCCTGCTGGGACAGCCAATGCACAATACAGCATACGAATGCTTCGACAAACACCGGCGAGACCGAGCCCGTGCAGGAGTACAGGGAGTGGAGAAGGGCCGAGGAGGAGGGCGAGGAGGAGGAGGAGGATGAGACGGAGGATGATGATGATGATGATGATGATGATGATGATGATGATGATGATGATGATGATGATGATGATGATGATGATGATGATGAGGAGGAGGAGGAGGAGGAGGAGGAGGAGGAGGAGGAGGATGGGGATGGGGAGGAGGAGGATGTTGATGCTGATGCTGATGCTGATGCTGATGCTGATGCTGATGCTGATGCTGATGCTGATGCTGCTGCGCATGATGCTGATGATGATAATGGTGATGATGAGGATGCTGACCATGATGACCATGGTGACAATTCTGCTGCTGATGATGATGAAGAAGATGACGATGACGATGATGATGATACTGATGATGATAATGCTGATGATGATGGTGGTGATGATGATGATGATGATGTTGATGGTGTTGATGATGATGATGATGATGCTGATGAGGGTTATGATGATGATGATGAGGATGATGATGATAATGATGAAGAGGACCATGATGGCAATGATGACCATGTTGAGGATTAGGATGAGGATGAGGATCAGGAGCGAGGAGATGAGGATGATGATGACGGTGATGATGATGATTTTGATGAGGATGATGAGGATGGGGGATCAGGATGATGATGATGATGCTGCTGATGATGATGATGAGGATGAGGATGCTGGTGATGATGATGATGATGATGGTGGTGATGATGATGATGATGGTGATGATGATGATGCTGATGCTGATGCTGGTGACGATGATGATGCTGATGATGCTGGTGACGATGATGCTGATGATGATGATGAGGATGATGAGGGTGATGATGATAATGATGCTGATGGTGATGCTGATGATGCGGATGATGATGATGTTAATGACTATGATGGTGGTGGCGGTGGTGGTGGTGAGGATGAGGATGAGGATGAGGATGATGATGATGCTGATGCTGATGCTGATGCTGATGATGATGATGATGATGATGATGATGATGATGATGATGATGATGATGATGATGGTGGTGATGGTGATAATGAGGAAGAGGAGGAGGATGAAGAGGAGGAAGAGGAGGAAGTGGAGGAGAGGAGGAGGAGGAGGAGCAGGAGGAGGAGGAGGAGGAATATCTCGCGTACGTGCCTGCAGCACGAGGGCGAGGAGGGGGCGTCCTGTAGTGACCTGCATGTGCAGGAGGAGGCGCCCCTCTGCTGCTTAGGGCAGCCTGGTGATACAAGCAACAAGTGCATGCATGAGTACAGAGGGAGAGGAGATGGGCCAAGAAGGATGAGGAGGAAGGAAGGAAGGAAAACACCAGCTGGATGCCACCGAGTCAAGTGCGGGATGACCTCGGGTTGCGCGGCCGTGCTGTCGCCGCCTCTTCTTGGGTGCGGTGCGTCCCCAGCAGACTCGCTCTCAGGGTAAGGGCCCCTCCGCCGGACGCTCGAGTCCAATCAAGCGGTCGATGAGCCTGGACGGATGATACGGAGGGAGAAGCGGGAGGGAGGCGACGGACAAAACGAGACAAAGAGAGGACACGCACACACACACAGCCACACAAGCACACAACGCAGCAGAGAGGACGGAGGAAAAGGAGGAGGAAGAGAGGGAGGAGGAGTCAGGATGATGCGACGGGTTGGGCTACTTGCTACCATCGACTGCCACAGTACCTACGGTCAGGAACGTTTACTTGGCGAGTCGCGCCGCCGGTTCTGGTCCACCGTGCATCGGAGCGACACGCTAGACACGCCCCCAGTTCCAAGCGCCAGCGTCTCGAGCCTTTACCCGCCTCACGCCCAGTGACGCGGATCGACACTTGATCCGCTTGCAGTGCAGTCTTTTGCCAGGGCCGCCGCCGCGACACGCCAAGCAAAATGCCCTTATCGTAGACGCTTTGTAGGGCAATAAGTGACTTTGGCCTCATGGGGCTCTACTGGGGGTCCTTTTGGAGCCCTCTTTGGGTGTCTCGTGGGGCTCTTGGGCCGTCCTGGGGCCTTCTTGGGCCGTCTCGGGGAGCTCTCTGGGGCCGTCCAGGGGCATCTTGGACCGTCCTGGGTCATCCTGTGGGGCCCTCTGAACCCATTTGAGGGCTCTCTGACTTCGGGAAACGTCACGCGACACGCTCCACGAGCCCCGCGCCACGCCTCAAGAAATTACTAAATCTGGGACCGAGAAACTGAAAAAGTATGCACAGTATTCAGCTCAGAGAACTCGAAGGGACTTGAAGACACTCTACGCAATGCCTACGACACGGTAGAGGAGAACGATTACCATTCTTGCGATTACTAGAACTACGAGCGCTACCAATATCTACCAATCTTGTTGTTTTCGTGTCGAGTGGTCGGGACAAGCCTAGGCCAGGAGGGTGAGCCACATGGCACCGCGCCTGCTCGCCGACACAGTTCCGCGGCGGCGGTCGTGAACAGGCGGGACGAGTCCTTGCTCAATACGACTTTTGTCCTGCATGAACAACGAGGATGTTCGTTCCCATTCATCGGCGTGACACACCGGCGTGTCGTGACACCCATCATCATCATCATCATCATCATCATCATCATCATCATCATCATCATCATCATCATCATCATCATCATCATCAGCGCTGCCGCTGTGGCCGCGGAGGCTGAGGCCATCCTCGGCGCCATTGCGCCGCTGCCGCCGCCGCCGGTGGAGGGCTGAGGTGGCCGGCCGGCGGGGCCTTCAAAGTTCGAGGCGGTCAATCATATGTGACCGTAGAGTGGAGAGTCCCATCATCATCATCATCATCATCATCATCATCATCATCATCATTATTATTATCAGCATCGTCATCATCATCGTCATCGTCATCGTCATCAGCATCAGCATCAGCATCAGCATCAGCATCAGCATCAGCATCATCATCATCATCATCATCATCATCACCATCATCATCATCATCATCATCATCATCATCATCATCATCATCATCATCATCATCATCACCAGGATGGTCCTGCGACGA
The DNA here is from genome assembly GCA_963575745.1 of Prorocentrum cordatum. Lineage (NCBI taxonomy): Eukaryota > Dinophyceae > Prorocentrales > Prorocentraceae > Prorocentrum > Prorocentrum cordatum. The sequence continues at coordinate 773,699 of CAUYUJ010014160.1, forward strand.
TGCGCGACTGGATGCATGTGCGGAGGGCGAGCGTTCCTTGTGTATACCACACCAGCGTGTCAGGGCACTCATCATCACGATGTGGGTCCTGCTGCGGCAACACATGCAGAACATGCAAGCGTTTTCCCTGGGGCGCCAAAGTCGCCAGCGTCCGTTGATACCTTCTGTCCCGGGCAGAGGCCAGCGGGTCGCGCACGCGTTCGCCCGGAGCCCTCCTGCCCCTCCTCCTCGGAAGCCAGTTTGGCTCAAGGCAAGTTGATTCCGCTTCAGCACAATACCCGAATCAACTCGATTAGTGTTTTCGAAGCAGGCAGCCAGCGTCGTCGAAATCGCTGCAACAGCGAGGTGCGCTCGAATTGGCAGCCCAGTGGGCGCATCGTGTTCTTGCGAAGAGTCTGAGTCGACGACGGTGACGCTCGAGAAGAAGGACCGAAGCGAAATATTCGGCGCCCGCCTGGTCGACACGGCGGAAGAGGACGAGGCTGGTCTGACGATGCTGTTCATTCCCGACGGAGGCTTCCTGAGCAAGTGGGGCGACCGCAACCCAGTACAGGCTCTGGGGAGCGTAGAGCCGTTCACCTGCACCGCCCCCCTTGAAGGTTGCTGGAGGCAAGGGGGGGGGAGGGGGTAAGGGCTCAATACCCCCCCTGCTTCATCCCTCAATTTTCTCCTCGTCCTCGTCCTCCCCCGTCCTTTTCTTTCCCCTCCTTCTTTCCCTCCTTCCTCTCGTGCTCCTCGTGCTCTTGCTTATCCTCCTGCTGCTGCGTTTCCCTTCTCCTCATCCTTGTCCTCCTCCTCCTCCTCCTCCTTCTCCTCCTCTTCCTCCTCCTCCCTCCTTGTCGATATCATCATCCTCACGCTCCTGCTCCAGTTCCTTCCCTTCCTCCCCCTCCTCTTCCTCCTCCTCCTCCTCCTCCTCTTCCCCCTCCTCCTCTTCCTCCCCCTCCTCCTCATATTCCTCCTCATGTTTTACTCCCAGCTATCCTGTGGTGTTGAGTCCGCGTTTTTGAAGGGGCAGCGCCCCGAGTTCCTTCCGCTGCCCTCGCCCTCCCTCCTCCCATCCTGCCGCTGTCCAGCACATCAGGTAGCCACGTTAGGAGCTCCTCTGAAGGCCCCAGCAGCTGCTTTCGCATGCGCCCACCGCACACATTTCGGCACACCCCTCGCACGCTTCGTGGCCCCACAGGGAGCTCGACCGAAGGCCCCAGTGGCTACGTTCGCATGCACCCACCGCCCGATTTTCTTCGCACCCTTTACACGTTTCGTGATTCTGTAGGGAGCTCCACCGAAGGCCCCGGTGGCTGCGTTCGCATGCGCGCATCGCATCCATGTCGGCACACCCGTCACACGCTTCGTGGCCCAATATGGAGCTCCACCGAAGCCCCCAGTGGGTACGTTCGCATGCGCCCGCTGCCCCCATTTCGGCGCACCCCTCTCACGCTTCGTGGCCCCCCTGGGAGCTCCACCGAAGGCCCCAGTGGCTGCGTTCGCATGCGCCCACCACACCCGTTGCGGCACACCCTTCACACGTTTCGTGGCCGCACAGGGAGCTCCACCGAAGGCAGCAGTGGGTGCGTTCGCATGCGCCCACCGCATCTATTTCGGCACACCGCTCAAACGTTTCGCGGCCAAGGAGGGAGCTCCACCGAAGGCCCCAGTGGCGGTGTTCGCACGCGCCCACCGCATCTATTTCGGCACACCCCTCACACGTTTCGTGTCCCCAGTGGGACTTCCACCGGAGGCCCCAGTGGCTGCGTTCGCATGCGCGCATCGCATCCATGTCGGCACACCCGTCACACGCTTCGTGGCCCACTATGGAGCTCCACCGAAGGCCCTCGTGGCTGCGTTCGCATGCACGCACCGCACCTATGTGGTCACCCCCCTTACACACAGACACACACACACACACACTCCGTGGCCCCATAGGGAGCTCCACCGAAGCCCCCAGTGGGTACGTTCGCATGCGCCCGCTGCCCCCATTTCGGCGCACCCCTCTCACGCTTCGTGGCCCCCCAAGGAGCTCCACCGAAGGCCCCAGTGGCTGCGTTCGCATGCGCCCACCACACCCGTTACGGCACACCCTTCACACGTTTCGTGGCCGCACAGAGAGCTCAATCGAAGGCAGCAGTGGGTGCGTTCGCATGCGCCCACAGCATCTATTTCGGCACACCGCTCAAACGTTTCGCGGCCAAGGAGGGAGCTCCACCGAAGGCCCCAGTGGCGGTGTTCGCACGCGCCCACCGCATCTATTTCGGCACATCCCTCACACGTTTCGTGTCCCCAGTGGGACTTCCACCGGATGCCCCAGTGGCTGCGTTCGCATGCGCGCACCGCACCCATGTCGTCACACACCCCACGCGCATCGTGGCCCCATGGGCGCTACCGAATGCCCCAGTGGCGCTGTCCGCACGCGCCCGCTCCATCCATTGTCGTCCCACCACTCGCACGTTTCGTGGCCCCATGGGGAGCGCCACCGGAGGCTCCAGTGGCGGTATTATCATGCGTCCGCCCCGCCCATTTCGGTACATCCCCCCACATGTTTGGTGCCCCCAGTGGGAGCTCCACCGAAGGCCCCGGTAGCCGCGTTCGCATGCGCCCGCTCCACACATTCTGGCATGACCCTCGCATGTTTGGTGGCCCCATGGGGAGCTCCACCGAAGACCCCAGTGGCCGCGTTCGTATGCGCTCATCGCGCCCATTTCGGCATGTTCCTCACGCTTCGTGGCCCCATGGGAGGATCCACCGAAGGCGATACTCGCAACTGCCTCGCTCACAGCCGCATATGGTCGGGCCCTTCGCTGGGCTACTTCTCGCCCTCTGTTCCTCCTCTTCTTGCTTTTCCCCTTTCATCCCCCTCCATCCTCCTCCATCCTCCCCCCCTCCGGGGGAGGATGGGGGTGGGCGCGGGAGGCGCGGGAGGATGTGGGGCAGGTGCCTCGCGCCTGCCTGCCCTCCGCAGGCGGCGATTCCTTGCGACGGCGCCGTCGGGCGGAACGGCAGCACGGCGCCGCGGCCAGTCGCGGAGGAGGGGGCCAAGCTGAAGTCGGGCGTGGCCCTCTCCAGGAGGAACAGTCAAAAGTAGTCCACAAAATAGTCTGAGGACGATTTTTTGGGGGGCATGTTTGGGCTATTTGCGGGTATCTTCTTGAGCATTTTCAGTTTGTCGCCCAAAATCCGCCCGTGGGGGGACGTGCCCGACCTGAACAAGGCCGAGCCTCGGCGGGCGAAGCGCGGCATGCCCAGGCCCCCCGGAGCGCAGCCGGAGCAGGGCTCGAGCCAGGCGCGGCGTTTCCGGGCGGCGTCGCGGGCCGCCTTCTGCCGCTTGGGCTGCGTTCTCGCAGCAGGGGCGGAGCGAGGACGCAACGATCCGGCCGTCGTAGGCCGGGTCGTTGTGTCTTCGCTCCGCGAGGCCGAACCGTTTTCCATCGGGGGTGGGGCGAGCCCAGCCGTGGGCGATCGCAAGCATGGATTGAGGGGGCGTGGATTCGCGACGGGTCCCGTTTCCATGGGAAATCGCGGGTTTCCGCCGCCGAGCGAGGCGGCACTGGCCGCATTTTGGGGGGGTGCCCGCGCGCCAAATCCGTGGATCGCTAACCCATGTTTGCGCGCCCCCCGAGACGAGGAGAGCCGAACACAGAGCGAAGGCGAAAGGCACTGGTCCGCTCGGGCCCTGCTCCAAAGTGTGGAGCAACAGCGACGGAGTTTTGCCGCCGTTCTCGGCGTCTGGAGGCCCGCGCCGGGCCCCAGGGCCATCCAGAGACGAGCTGGGGCAAAAAAACGTTCCCCAGGAAGCGGTCCAGAGGCCTGAGGGCCCCGTCAGAAAAAAGACATCCATGGGCGGTCTGGGTTGTCAGATCTCTGACAGATCTCGATCTCGAGCCGGCGTCAATCTGACAGAGGCTGACTACGCGCTTCGGGCTCGCTCTTCGGCCGTCACAGTGCACGACGTTCCCCGCCCTGGCGGCTCGGCTTCTTCTCCGAGAGAAGCTCTGGCAGACCTCGATCTCGGCCCTCTCCGGGGGCCTCGATCTCGGGCCCCCGGGGGCCCCGGGAGCGGAGCCATGGGGCGAACGGCTGCCCCAGGGGGAAGTCTCGGGGGCCCTGCGGGCTGGCGAGGTCGGTGCGTCGGGGGGCTGGGCCAGACGAGCCGCTCCGCCGTGGGGGGCGCTGGCCGCGACCGAGCCGATGGCCCCTCAGAGGCCTCCGGAGGTCTCGGGAGGCTTTTTCCTCGCGGCTGTGTGCGTAATTACGGTGGCGGCGTTCGTTAAGGAGCGTGCCCAGAAGGCTTCCGACCCTGGAGGGTTCCTTATCTGATGAGGGCGGCGGTGATATCCATAGCCAATCCACGACTGGCTTTCCACTGGCTTCCAGACCCTGGAGTCCTTATCGAAGGTTTCCTTATCCAATGCCATATTCTGGGCCTCCCAGATGGGGTCCGAGCAGAGGGGGTCGAAGGATCACGCCGCATCGCCGATGAATCGCCGATGCGGCTGGATGAGGAGCCCGATTTTCGCCACGCCGACGTCGCCGATGCATCGCCGACGTCGACGAAGCATCGCCTGTGCATCACTGATGCATCGCCGATGCATCGCCGATGTATCCGAGATGCGGCGCGATCCTCCGACCCCATCTACTCCGACCCCATCTAGGAGGCCTCTAACCATGATGGAGAACAAGGTGGTGTCCGAGAGCGTCCCCCACGGTGTGACAGGCACAGAAAACAGCGGCGTCATGTGTTGGCGCGCTTTCTCGCGAGTGCCCAGCGTCTCTGGCGTATATGTTTGCCCGCTAGTGACCACGTAGCGGTAGCGCGTTGATCATCTGCTGGCTAGTCTGCGGCTTTGGCAAGGCCCACGAAGGGCCAAGAACGCCCAGAAACCTCGATCCACGACCCTCGAAGCCTTGCCGCCGGAGTCGAGCCGCGTTGCTGCTCCGTGTCAGCGCGTGGTGGACGTAGGTTGTGAAGTGCCCATCTGGACCTCCGACGACTCGGCTTTTCGAAGCACCTGCTCCTCAGGATGACCTCACTCAGAGCGCTCCAGCGCGCTCTGGAACTGCCGCGGCGCCCGACAGCTTCTCCTGAGCCGCCAGATCTCAGAGATCCCCGATGCGTCCCAGTGCGATGGCGATGACTACGGTACCGACGGTGCTTGCGATGATGATGATGAGGAGGAGGAGGAGGTTTTCCTTAAGAGCGACTCGTCGCCCTCCCCGCCTTCCCTTCCTCCCAGGACGAGATCCCGTGGCCCGTGCGCCTGGTGCCGGCGGCGGTCTCGGAGGCGGACGCTGGACCAGAGGAGCACTGGCCTCCTTCCCCTCCCTCTCCTGCTCCTCCCGCTCGTCGTCCGCCTCCGCCTCTTCCTTCCCTTCCTCTCCGCCCTCCGCCCTCCGCCTCCTCCTCCTGCCCCTCCGCCTCGTCATCCGCCTCCGCCTCCCTTCCCCGACTCCTACTCCTGAGGGCCCCGGCCCCCAGGCGCTGCCCTCGTAGGGCCGGTCCCCGTCGGACCGACATCGCGCGCTCGCTCGCAGTGGTGGTGGACGCTGGAGGCTGCCGCTGTCAGGCTTCTGGCCCTACGTCGACACGAGGCAGGGGGGCCCCTGTACGGAGGCCTTGGGAGGCATGAGGAACGAGGGGCTAGGCCAGCCTAAGGACCTCATCTTCGGCAAGCGAGCCACGTCCGACGAGTTTGCGCTCTGGGTCGAGAAAACGAGGATGGCGTTCAGGGTAGACGTGCTCATCGAGGACATCGAGCAGACGGTGGACGAGACGCAGCTGTAGCTTCAGCGTGCTTTTTCTCGCAGTCTGGCCGCCGCTGGTCATGCCTCCATTCGCTGGGCACAGGACTGGTGGTGCTCGAAGACAGGCTGGGCGCAGAGAGTTGTCAAAGAGAAAGCCATTGACCACAGGCCGTCCGCGGATCCCACCCAGGCGATGCTGGCCAGATCTTGTCTGGACGTGGGCCAGTATCCCATGAATTATTTGCTTGGTCGGCGGCTCCACTGGCATCCAGGGTGTTCTGTTGCGGGCCTTTGCGGATATCCAAACACCACCTTGTCCAATTGCGTTCTTGGGAGACTGACATGCTCTGCAAGGTTCTCCGGCTACGGCGGCAACCTGATGAAGGGTTTGTGTTTCACAGTTCCCGTACACCACGCATGATCCCAAATTGGTTTGTTGAGCACGGCCACGTCCTTATTCATCACAACGTTCTGCGAACTATCGTCGACGAGGCGTGGCGGGAGCGACAGTTTACTTCGCCCGGTAGAGCGAACTATAATGGCGCAGTCAAGGGCTTACCGCGACCGTCGTTTTTGGGAACGGGTCAAGGACTTGACGAGGCAACGCCAGGCAAAGGGCATCGTGCATGCGGGATTCGGCCACAGGCGCGAGGGGGAGGACATCTTCTGCGACGCCTTCGAAACATAATGGCATTTGAGACGCGACAGGTGTGATTCATGTGAGCCTTGGAACAGGCAGTCTGACGAATCTCAAACCTCAACTTGATCGCAATGGCAGCTTCGTAACCGTGGCCGATGTGGCAGGACCTTCACGTATACATCCAAGCCGCCCTCAACAAGCGGAACAAGACTATCCATCATAGCGTGGATGAGTGTCCAGATCAGCACTGGGACGAACAGCCTGGCATCGAATGCTACCGTACGCGCACTTGTTTCGTTTTCGTGGTAGACTGTAAAACCTCTAGCAGGAGTGACATGAGGGCACGTGCCGTTGAATGGACTTGGGCTCACACCAGCGCTTGAAAGGATCATTGGGCAGATCTTTAAGTTGATCGATATTGGATGGTCTCCGACCTCAGAGACAGGGCGGCGATTTTTATGGCACCGTCGCGAGAACAATCGCGTCGCTGATTTTCTGATACAACACCACATCGTGGATGTAGGCACCAGCTGGCTGAAACACGTCCCGCCATTGATTGGATCGTTTGGTGTTTTTGAAACAAATGTGACATTAAATATGACGGGGGGGGCTCGCGCATGCTTCTGCTCGGCTGCGGCATGCTATGCCGAAGCAGTGGTACTGTGTGAAGGCCGTCGCCACGATTTCCCGATCGCGATGAGTCGTACTTACATGAGCCCGCCTGCTTAATCTTTCGCAGCGGAGGCAAGGGCCCTAGAGAACGCAGCCTGTTCGCCATCACAGCTGATACATCATAAGTTCAGTGCGAAGCGCGGCAGAGTCCAGCACAACTTGGTATCTGCTTAGAATTTGCGCAATAGCTTGTCACGGCGTGGCTGGAGGCGCCCGAAAGAAAGATAAACACCGGAGCAGCGGCAGCCCCTCTGGCGAGACTCGTCTTGCTCACGTTCGGATTTGCTTCGCGGCATGGCCACGTTGAGGGCCGCTGCAGCGGCGGACCCTCTTGACCTTCTGGAGATGAGGCGGGTTGATGCTAGTGTCCAGCGGCGGCCAGGCTACAAAGCGAGGGGTTGCGACCAGCCCAGTCTTCTCGACATACAAATGTTGCCCGCTACGGGCCGCCAGCAACTCGTTGACGTTTCGAATGCAGCCGGGCGTGGGGGCACATGGCCCGTGCAGCTGCTTCTCACGATCTGTTGCACCATCCCGAAAGCAAGTGGTGGCGACAGGGTGATCGGCTGATCGACATTTTGCTGACTCCGACCAGCATTTGGTCTAGGTTTCGGTTTAGCATTTCTGGGGCACGGCTATGAAACAGTTGTTTGCGCCATGTGCCGCCATCGCCTGTGTTGCGATGGACGAGAGCGCGGCCTCCCTTGCCTGTGCGGCCGTGCCCGTGCTCCTGGATTTGAAGAACTCGATGACAAAATTAGCTTGAAGAACTTGCTGGTGGCCTCGATGGCCCAGGTTCTCCGCTCCGTGGTGACGCGACTGGAGGTCAAGCCCTTCATAGCCCCGAGGATGCTCAAGTCCAGGACTTGTCGGCGACCTCGTGTTCCTTAGGAGCTCAATTGTGGCTGGTTCGGGCCACGGAGGCAAGATGAACAACGCTTTCACATGGTGCCGTTGTTACAAGCGGCGTACCACAAAGCGCGCGCAACAATGGCCCCCCCCCCATCGGTCTTCGATGAAATTTCGTGGATGACACGGCAGTGCGCAGCGAGGGCATTGTGGGCTCTGTTCGGGCCCAGATGGCGGCCGTGGCGGGGCAGTTCGTGCAGTCGTTTGCTGGGCAGCAGTTGCCGATTTCGGACAAGACCAAGTCGATCTCGAGTTCGGGGTCGCTCGGCCGCGACCTGTGCTGCGATCTGACTGCTAAGGGCATGCCCATCAGTGGGGCTGCCTTCCCCATAGGCCTGGGCAATGACGCGACGGGCGGAGCTCGCGGAGTCGTCCGCAAGAGCCAACTGCCGGTTCCGCTAAGGTGAAATGATCCGAGCCCGCAAGCACGCTTAACTTTCCGTTGCGTGCAGGGGCATTCTTTGCAGGGCCCCCCCCCCCCCAGTTATTTGATGGGCGCTCCGCGATAGGCACCTCGCCCTCCTCCGTCGCTATCCGGAGACGCCAGGCCGCGTCAGCCGTGGCGGGCAAGGGCCCCGGCAGGTGCGTCGCGTCGGCCCTGGCTCTCGTTGGGGGGCAGCCCGTTCAAGAAGTTGCGCGGAGACATCAGAAAGCCTGAGGCGGGACCCTGGCGCCGAGCTAATTGAGGGGGCGATTCCAAGGTAGCCGGCGCGTCATTGATGCCGGCCTGGCTGCCATTGGACCAGCGACCCTCGAAAGCGCGCGTCAGGTGGGCCAGCCACCCGCGGGCGAATTGCCCCGGCTTGCTTTCGGAGGCGTCCTCGGCCAAAATAGGCCCCCACATCATCTGCGGCCGCTTGTCCCTGGCCCCCCGCGCACTCAGGGCCTCGCCGGTCGCCGCGGACACCTCGCGCCCGGGCAGCAGTCGCCCAGTGGGCGCCTGGTCGAGGGCCTGAGCCCAGCCCCAATCCCCCGCCCCAGCCGCAGAACGAGCTAAATCCAGCATGCCACGCGCTCACGCAGGGGCCTCGCGCTGCTCGCGGGCGAGGGCGGGGGGGGGGGGTCCGCGGGGGGCAGCGGGGGGCGCCGAGCGGCGAGGGCCTTCAGGTGACCTGGCTGAGAATGCAGCGCGATCGCGCGGGATAATGCGGAGTAATATTAGCCCCCCCGCCAAGCCTGCGGAGAACTGATCGCTTTGGCGATGTTGACGAGGGCGATGAAATATTCAAAGTGGTTGAGTCCTGCAGCGGATGTCGCGCCCCCCCATAGGGATCAAACATTGGATTTCACCGGGCCCGCCCCCAAGACCCTCCGGGAGGGGCGCGCGAGGTTCCTTTCTCGAAGCCACCCGAGGAAAAAGAGGCATCCAAGGGCCAGGCCAAAGGAGAGGCAGGAACATAACATATCAATGCTGTCGCCCGAAAGTTCCCGGCAATCGCGCAAGTGCGCGGACGCGATGGCAAGCTCGGCCTGGCCCGGGGCCTCCGCGATGCCAGCCAGCGCCCAACCTGCCGTGGCGACGTGGCCGGGCGTAGGTGGAGAAAGCCCCGTCGCCCCTCGCGCGAAAAGAGCGATGCCTGCCGACGGACCGTCGCCCGAGCTTGGAAGTGCAGCAACCCGTGAGTTCTTCCATCCGCGACGGCGAGCCCGCGGAGATCCCGGCACCAGCTGGCGCGGCATCTGCTCGTGCTCCTGCGTGATCACCACGTCCGCAGAAGCCCTGCGCAACCAGAGTTGGCCAGACCCCGCCCAGACACGTTGGCAGTCTCGATGATCGGCACATGCAGGTCCAGCGGGGCGGCGCATATCTCCAGAGGCCAGGTGAGCTGCTCTTGGGAACTGGGAGAAACATTCGGCATAAGTGACTCACGGTGCTTTTAATTAACACCTTGCGCTGAGGAGTGCCCGGCGGTCGAGACAGAGCTGACCGCCCTCGTCAAACTATAAGCGACAGTCTCAGGTGAAGGGTTGCACGCGTGGGTCGAGGATGGGCGGGGCGGAAACGCGGGAGATCCACGCTGGGCTTGCCGTAAAAAGTCACCAGAAGACGGCGCGAGGGACGGCGGCCGCGCGAACCGCGTCGGCCCTGCGCCCCCGTGACGCCCCCAGCGCCCAGACCGAGTTTTCGACGCCGCGCGCAGCGCGGCGCGGGGGGCGAGAGGGGAACAAAAAACGTTTCCACCCGCGGAGAGTCGCGCTCAGGACTCAGAAATGGCGAGGGGGCGGCGGCGCCGCGCCCCAGCGTGGAACCTGCGCGTTGCGCCCTCCGTCCGAGAGTATAGAAGGCCCCCCGGCGAGCGGAGGCTGCCCGCACCCATGGTGCCCGCCCCCCGCCCCCCTCGGCAGATTCGCCGGGCGGGGGGGGCGGGCCGCGCGACGCCCGTCGAGCGCGGGCACGCGCGTCATCTGATGGTGCCTGGGCCGTGGATTTAGGAGCAGCTGCGTGCGCTAGGGCCCCCCGCGGGGCCGTCGCTGCCCACTTGCGTCACCGCGGCAGGCGTTCAAGATGCCGATCCTGCCGCGCCGCCCGCAGCAGCTCCATCGGCGCCTCGCGCTTCTTGGGCAGAGCCTGGTCCACCCGCGGCGGCTTCTCCAGGTTCCCCACCATCCGTGCGACGGCGCTTGGCCTGTAGACGCTTGAGCTGTACAGCCTGACCAGCATCAGAGAATGGATGGATTCGGCTTGTGTTCGGGATTCGGTTTTCTGCTATGTATGGGGCCATCGGGACCAGGCGGACAGCGACGACGACGACGACGACGACGAAGGCGACGAGGACGAGGGGGAGGAGGAAGATTTCGACAACGAGGGGGTGGAGGGCCAGCACCCCATTCCGTCCTATCGGCTCAAGCCAATTGCAAGGGGAGAAGGAAGAAACGCATCGGAATCACATTCGAACCATGTTGACACAATCTTGGGATCAACTAGGGTTCAAAAGGTCATATTAGCGCAATCTCGAACTCGTCTCGGACTCATGGGGTCGTTATGGGGCCACCTCGGAGTGAAATCGGGGTCGCGCCAGTCGGAAGACAATGGGTCCGTCTTGGTGTTCTCTTGGGGCCGCAGGGTTGCTCTGGAGTCATATTTGGGGCCATTGCTTAGCAGGGGTGGGCATCTTGGGGCGACAGGGGTAAATCTCGTGGTCCTTTCCAAAACCCCTGTTAGGTCCATCTTGGGATCATCTTTCCGTTGCTGCCTCTCCCGTTGTTGTTGCTACAGATGTACCTGTTATTGCTGGCGTTGATGCTGCTGGTGCTGCCTGGGCCGTCCCTGGTGCTGGTGGTGGTGCTGTGCTAAATTTCGGACCCTCTTGGAGCCTTCTTGGGGCCCTCTTGTGGCCCTCGTGGGCCTCTTGGGTCCCTGCGGGGGCCTTCTGAAGGCCCTTAAGACGCTACCGAGGGGGCCAAGAATTCAACGCACACTTTGTACAAACCTCCTCCTTATTGCAGAGCGTCTTGTGTTAAATTTGTGTTAAAATGTTTTGGCCATCTTGGAGCCATCTTGGGGCCCTCCTGGGCCCTCTTGGGCCCCTGCGGGAGCCTTCTGAGGGCCTTTAAGAGGCCTCCAGGAGGGCCAAGAATCCAACACACATTTAAGACAAACCGCCTCCTTATTGGAGAGCGTCTTGATTTAAATGTATGTTGAATTTCGTACCCTCTCAGAAGAACCCCAAGAAGGCCCAAGAGAGTCCCAAGAAGGCCCCCAAACAGATTTGTGTTTAGCTTCCACGCGGGGGGGTCACCAAGTATCCGCTGTTTGTGGAAATGCTTCCTCTTGCAGGGCTCGGCTTGAGGTTCGGAGGTCCTCCAGGAGGGTTCCAACCTGAGGTATTCAAAGACTTCGCGTGAGCTTCGAGTGCGATTGCGCTGCTCCAAGACGGCTCCGAGACGGCCCCGGAGCGCTCCAAGACGCTCACAATGGATTCAAGACGGCCAAAGATACCCTGCAGACGTCCACAGGGGGCTCCAAGAGGACCCCCTCGGAGCCATAGTTTTTCTTTTGGTTTTCTGGCGGATTTTAGCGTTCTTGCTTTTTCTGGGTTCCAATGCTCCAAGACGGCCCAAGAGGCCGCCAGGATCGCCGCAAGACGGCCTAAGAGGCCACCGAAGAGGGCTCCAAGACGACCCAAGATGGCACCGAGACGACCCGTGAGGCCCACAATGCGGCCCAAATAGCCCTAAGGACGGCCCCAAGAGGGGACCCAGGGAGCCACCGGAACTCTTGTGAAGCGGCGTGGGGGCATGCGGAGAGCCTTCGCAAGTAGACACGGCGCCGGCCGGGGTCACCATGTATCCGAACATTGTACGAATTCGTACATGTCTGAGACGATCGCCGAGCCTCTTGGGAGCCCTTCTGGTGGCCTCTTGGGGCCTGCGGGGGGTTCCTTGGAGCATGATAAGGAGCCTCTTGCTCTTGAGGTCTGTTGAGATTCTTGGGGGCGTCTTAGGGCTTCTTGGAGGGCCCTCTGGGCCTCTTGGGGGCTTGCTGGGGCCCCAAGAGGGCCCCGAGAAGACTCCAAGAGGGTCCCGAAAAGTGTCTGGGTCCGCCGGAGATGCTGCAGCACCATTTCCGGGTGGCCCAGAGACCTCTCGGGGCCTTCTTGGAGCTCTCTTGGGGGGCTCCAGGACGGTTTGGGAGCGCTCGAGGAGCCCCAAAAGGAGCCCCAAGAGGGCCCCGAGAAAACTCCAAGAAGGTCCCGAAAAGTCTCCCTCCGTGCCACCCGGAGATGCTGCAGCACCATCTCCGGGTGACCCGAAGACCTCTCGGGGACCTCTTGGAGCTTCCTTGGGGGCTCCAAGACGGTGGTGGGGAGGGCGGAAGGGTGGGGGGGATCTCCTGGAGATGCGGACGCGGAGGAGTGGGCGGCTTCTGGTGGCCTGACGGGGGCCTCTTGGGCGCCTTTTGAGGTCAGTTGGGGTTTCTCGGGGGCCTCTCAGGGCCTCCTGGGGGTCCTGTGGAAACCTTGAGGCGTCTTGGAAGCTTCTCGGGGTTGTCTTGGTACCCTCTCGGGGGCCGAGAAGCGATGTTGTTATTTCTACTGTTGTTGTTGTTGTTGCTGCTGCTGGTGTTGTTGTAGTTGTTGCAGGTGTAGTTGTAACTGTAGCTGTAGGTATTGCTACTCTTGTCGTCGTTGTCGTTTGTTGTAGTTGTAGTTGTTGTTGCTGCTGTTGTTGTTGGTGGTGTCGGGTTCTTGTTATTACTTGGACGCCTCCTACTCCTTCTTCTCCCTCTTCTCCTTCTCCTCCTCCTCATACCCAGACTTACTCACACTCAGATTTACTCATACCCAGACTTACTCAGACACAAACTTACTCATACTCAGACCTACTCATATTCAGACCTACTCCTACTCAGAGTTACTCATGCTGAGACTCACTCATGCCCAGACTAACTAATACTCAGACTTATTCCCAGACTTACTCATACTCAAACCTGCTCGTACTCAGACCTTCTCATTGTCTGATTTATTCCACACACACACACAGCAGATTGTGAGGATGTCTCAGGCGGGGCGCTGGCTTCAGCCCCCCCAAGGGGAGCCGCCAGGGGTGTTTTCACGGTCCCGTTCGCGGCCGTTTTGTGGGGATGTCTCAAGCGGTTTGCTTGTTTTCAGTCCCAGCATCCTTGGCTATCCGAGCAGATTGTGAGGATGTCTTAGGCGGGGCGCTGGTTTCAGCACCGTAAGGGGGTCCCGTTCGCAGCAATGTTGTGGGGATGTCTCAAGCGGTTTGCCTTTGTTCTGTTCCAACATCCTTGGCTATCCGAGCAGATTGTGAGGATGTCTCAGGCGGGGCGCTGGTTTCAGCATCTCTAAAGGGAGCCGCCAGGGGTGTTTTCACGGTCCCGTTCGCGGCCGTTTTGTAGGGATGTCTCAAGCGGTTTGCTTGTTTTCTGTCCCAACATCCTTCGCTTGGAGAGCAGATTGTGAGGATGTATCAGGCGTGGCGCTGGTTTCAACACCCCTAAGGGGAGCCGCCGAGGGGTATGACACGGTCCCGTTCGCGGCCGTTTTGTGGGGATGTCTCAAGCGGTTGGCTTGTGTTCTGCCACAACATCCTTCGCTTGGAGAGCAGATTGTGAGGATGTCTCAGGCGGGGCGCTGGTTTCAGCACCCCTAGGGGAGCCGCCAAGGAGTATGACACGGTCCCGTTCGCGGCCGTTTTGTGGGGATGTCTCAAGCGGTTGGCTTGTGTTCTGCCCCAACATCCTTCGCTTGGCGAGCATATTGTGAGGATGTCTCAGGCGGGGCGCTGGTTTCAACACCCCTAAGGGGAGCCGCCAAGGGGTATGACGCGGCCGTTTTGTGGGGATGTCTCAAACGATTTGCCTGTTGTCTGCCCCAACATCCTTCGCTTGGAGAGCAGATTGTGAGGATGTCTCAGGCGGGGCGCTGAAAGTCTCATACGTCTCCCAAGTCTTTCAGGTCCCCTAAGTCGCCCAAGCCTCCCAAGCTTCCCAAGTCTCCCAAGTGTCCCATGTCTTCCGTGCCCCCCCCCAAAGTCTTTAAATTCTCCCAAGTCCCGCAAGGCCCCCACGTCTTCCATGTCTCCCAGCAGGAATACCAAGTCTCCTAAGTCTGTCAAGTCTCCCGAGGCGACCAACTCTCCCAAGTCTCCCATGTCGCCCAAGTCTCCCATGTCTCCCAAGGTTCGCAAGCTTCCCAAGTCTCCCGAGTCTCCCGAGTGCCCCATGTCTCCCAAGTCTCCCAAAGTTCCCAAGGCTCCCCAGGCCCCCAAGTCTCTCACGTCTCCCAAGTCTCCCACGTTCCCCGAGTCTCCCAAGTCACCCAAACCTCCCACGTCATCGCTCTGACTTATGAGGAGGAGGAATGAAGAGGATGGGCGCAGATCCAGTCGTATTCAAACCTCACGTTCACTCATACTCACGCACATCGGTGTTTAAACAGTCTTCGCCGGACCTGTCGTCCATGTGGACGCGCTCTGAAAGTCAGGCATTCATAGAGAAACGCTAACTGTGGCATATCATACAACATGAGATGCACATATGGGGAGCTCCACGCAGTGAGTAATTGTCGTTGGTGTTGTTGTTGTTGTTGTTGTTGTTGGTGGTGGTGGTGTTGTTGATGCTGCTGTTCTTGTTATTGTTGTTACTTACTGGCGACGTTTCTTGGTGTTGTTGGTGTTGATATTGCTGTTGCTGTTGTTGTTGCTGTTGCTGTTGTCGTCGTTGTTGTCGTTGGTTGTTGCGGTTCGCTGTCGTGCTATACGCCGTGATTGCACATGTAGACGCGCACGCCATCAAACAAAAGCACACGTTGCACCACATAGATTGTACCAGATCGATTGTACCAGGTAGGTTGCGCAACACCACATATTTTCTCCTTTCTAAAAAGAGAATAGACTCTACCCCCCCCCGGACTTATCGGTACCCCCTGGGATAGTACGATTTCACACGCACACATATATATATATATATATTATGCACACTCGTCCATGCTAAATATGAAATCATATCATCCCAGCCAAACCTGCGTCCCCCCCTGAGGTTCCCTGGTAAAAAAAAAAAAACATTATGCAGTGACATTTTTTGTTCTAACATAACACTTGGTCACGAATCCCTTGCAACAAATGGGACGAAGTGCACACGCGCGCGTCGTCGCGCGCGCATGCCGAAATCCTGCAAAAACCTTCGGGGCGGGAAGGATTTCGCAGTCGAGTTTCCAAAACACATACAAAAAACACATGGTTTCGCAATACAGAGTTGCTAAAAAAGCTTCCGCGCGAGCTCTTGCGAAATCTTAAGAAAGCCATAGCTTTTTCAAGATTTTCACAAAATGCTACCAAACGGGCTTCGCGCGCGCGCATGTCGAAATCTGTCGAAAGCCCTTGCGCGTGTGCCGTCGCGAGAATCCTCTGCAGCAAATGGGACGAAGTGCAGACGCGCGCGTCGTCGCGCGCGTATGCCGAAAACCTTCAAAACCCATCGGTTTCGGAAGGATTGCAAAATCGTGCGTCCAAAAAACCTACAACAACCCAAGGTTTCGCAACACGGATTTTCAACAAAAGCATGCGCGCGCGTTCTTGCGTCGTCGTCGTCGTCGTCGTCGTCGTCGTCCTCCCTCCTCCCGCGTCGTCGTCGTCGTCGCCTACGTCGTCCTCTGTCTTTTCTCGTGTTCGTCGTCGTCGTCCTCCTCTTTGACGTCGTGGTCGTTTCCGTCGTCGTTGTCGCTGTGGTCGTCCTTCCTCCTCCTCCCTCGTCGTCGTCGTCGTCCGTCGTCGGCGTCTCGTCGTCGTCCCTCCTATTTCGTCGCCGTCGTCGTCGTCGTCGTCGTCTTCCCTCCTCCCTCGTCGTTGTCGTCGTCGGCGTCGCCGTCCTTCCTCCTTCGTCGTCGTTTGCGTCGTCGCCGTCCTCCCTCCTCCCTCGTCGTTGTCGTTGTTGTCCTCGTCGTCGCCGTCGTCGTTCTTCCTCCTCCCTCGTCGTCGCCTTCGTTGGCGTCGTCGTCATCGTCTTCGTCGGCGTCGGCGTCGGCGTCGTTGTCGTCGTCGAAGTCGTCGGAGACGTCGTCGGTGTCGTCCTAGTCGTTGTCGTCGGTGTCGTCGCAGTCGGTCTTAACAGGTTTTGCAAACCAAGTTGCGAGTGGGTGGGTGGGATGTTTGCGCGAGCAGTGGAGATGACGACTTCAAGTTCAGCAGAGTGGTTTGCACCACTTAGATTCTCCTTTCTAAAAAGAGAATAGACTCTACCCCCCCGCCCGGACTTATCGGTTCCCCCTGGGATAGTATGATTTCATATATATTCTGCACACTCGTCCATCCTAAATATGAAATCAGATAATCCCAGCCAAACCTGTGTCCCCCCCCTGAGGTTCCTTGCTTGCTTTTTTTTTTTTTTTAAAAAAAAAAAAAACACACTAGGCGGTGACATTTGTTGTTCTAACATAGCACTTTTTCGCGAATCCCCTGCAAAAAATGAAACGCGCGCGTCGTCGCGCGCGCATACCGAAATTCTTCAAAAACCTGCGGGGCGGGAAGGATTTCGCAATCGAGTTTCCAAAAAAACATACAAAAACACATGGTTTCGCAACACAGATTTGCAAAAAAAATCCGCGCGAGCTCTTGCGAAATCTTAAGAAAACCATAGGTTTTTCAAGAGTTTCACAACATGCTACCAAACGGGCTTCGCGCGCGCGCATGTCGAAATCTGTCGAACGCCCTTGCGCGTGTGCCGTCGCGAGAATCCCCTGCAAAAAACAGGATGAAGTGCAGACGCGCGCGTCGTCGCGCGCGTACGCCGAAAACCTTCAAAACCCATCGGTTTCGGAAGGATTCCAACATCGTGTGCCCAAAAAAACTTACTAAAACACAAGGTTTCGCAACACGGATTTTCAACAAGAGCGTGCGTGCGCGCGCGCTCTTGCGTCGTCGTCGTCGTCGTCGCCGTCCTCCCTCCTCCCGCGTCATTGTCGTCGTCGTCGTCGCCTACGTCGTCCTCTGTCTTTCCTCGTGTTCTTCGTCGTCGTCCTCTTTGGCGTCGTGGTCGTTTCCGTCGTCGTTGTCGCCGTGGTCGTCCTTCCTCCTCCTCCCTCGTCGTCGTCGTCCGTCGTCGGCGTCTCGTCGTCGCCCCTTCTATTTCGTCGCCGTCGTCATCGTCGTCGTCGTCGTCGTCGTCGTTTTCCCTCCTCCCTCGTCGTTGCCGTCGTCGGCGTCGCCGTCCTTCCTCCTTCTTCGTCGTTCGCGTCGTCGCCGTCCTCCCTCCTCCCTCGTCGTTGTCGTCGTTGTCGTCGTTGTTGTCGTCGACGTCGTCGTCGTCGTCGTCGGCGTCGGCGTCGTTGTCGTCTTCGTTCGTCGTCGTCGACGTCGGCGTCGTCGTCGTCGCCGCCGTCGTCGTCGTCGTCGTCGTCGGTCTTAACAGGTTTTGCAAACCAAGTTGCGAGTGGGTGGGTGGGATGTTTGCGCGAGCAGTGGAGATGACGACTTCAAGTTCAGCAGAGTGGTTTGCACCACCTAGATTCTCCTTTCTAAAAAGAGAATAGGCTCTACCCCCCCCGGTCGTCGTCGTCGTCGTCGGTGTCGTCGTTATCGTCGTCGTCGGCGTCGTCGTCGTCGTTGTCATCGTCGTCGGCGTCGGCGTCGGTGTCGTCGTCGTCGTCGTCGTCGTCGGTGTCGTCGTCGTCGTTGTCGGCGTCGTCGAAGTCGTTGGAGACGTCGTCGGTGTCGTCGTAGTCGTTGTCGGCGGCGTCGTCATCGTCGTTGTCGCTGTCGTCGTCGGCGTCGCTGTTGTTGCCAAGTGCCATGTGGTACCCACCGTCACGGTCTTAAGAGATTTTGCAAACCAAGTTGCGGGTGGGTGGGTGGGATGTTTGCGCGAGCAGTGGAGTGGACAACTCACTGCGAACAGAAATTAGTTGCAACACGTAGACTGCACCACATCCATACCAGAACATGCATTGCACAATTAAGTTTGCATCATCGCATGTTTGGAGGACGAGAATGACCTGATCCCTGGTTTCTGATCTCCGGAATGGAACGCGATCCCTGTCGGAACGGGCGGTTCCATTTCAAATCATCGCATGTTTGGGCGGCGAGACCAGCCTGATCCCTGGTTTCTGATCCCCGGAATGGAGCGCGATCCCTGTCGGAACGGGTGGTTCCAATGCAAATTATCACATGTTTGGGCGGCGAAAACAGCCTGATACCTGGTATCTGATCCCCGGAATGGAACGCGATCCCTGTCGGAACGGGCGGTTCCAGTAGAAGCCATCGCTTGTTCAGGCGGCGAAAAGTGCTTGCACGGTTCACGTGGATAGCAAGGGGCGCGCGCGTTCTGACAGGGATTGCGTTCCATTCCGGGGATCAGATACCAGGGATCAAGCCGTTTTTGCCGCCCAAACATGCGATGGTTTCTACTGGAGCCGCCCGTTCCGACAGGGATCGCGTTCCATTCCGGGGATCAGATACCAGGGATCGGGCTGTTCTCGCCGCCCAAACATGTGATCAATTGGAACCACCCGCTCCGACATGGATCGCGTTCCATTCCGGGGATCAGAAACCAAGGATCAGGCCATTCGCGCCCACCAAACATGCGATGATTTGTCTAGCACTCTATGAGGTGCACAACTGGTTGGGCGCAGTCGACGTGGTGCAACCTAAACGGTCCAATTGGCATGTATGAGTCGCAGTCGACGTGGTGCAATCTACGTGGTGAAAAATATTTGGTGCGCAATGTACGTGGTACACTCGGTCTGGTGCAATGGCGTGCGCGTTGACCCGTAAACAGACGATACATAGCACGACAGCGAACCGCAACAACAAACGACAACAACGACAACAGCAGCAACATCGGCAACAACAACAAACCAACAACAACCAACAACAGCAACAATAACAACAACAACATCAACAACGAAGACCGCGATGACAACGACGACGACGACGATGACGACGATTACTACTACTACGGCTGCTACTACGGCTATGACTATTACTACTACAGCTACTACTACTACTACTATTACTATTACTACTACTACTACTACTACTACTACTACTACTACTACTACTACTACTACTACTACTACTACTACTACTATTACTACTACTACTACTACTACTACTACTACTATCGCTGCTGCTGCTGCTGCTGCTACTGCTACTGCTTCTGCCTCCACTACTACTACTGCTGCTACTACTACTACGAAGACTACTACTACTACTACTACTACTACTACTACTACTACTACTACTACTACTACTACTACTACTACTACTACTACTACTACTACTACTACTACTACTACTACTACTACTACTACTACTACTACTACTACTACTACTACTACTACTACTACTACTACTACCTACTACTACTACTACTACTACTACTACTACTACTACTACTACTACTACTACTACTACTACTACTACTACTACTACTACTACTACTACTACTACTACTACTACTACTACTACTACTGCTACTGCTACTGCTACTGCTACTGCTACTACTACTACTACTACCACCACTACTACTACTACTACTGCTACTACTAGTAGTAGTAGTAGTAGTAGTAGTCGTCGTCGTCGTCGTCGTCGTCGTCGTCGTCGTCGTCGTCGTCGTCGTCGTAGTAGTAGTAGTAGTAGTAGTAGTAGTAGTAGTAGTAGTAGTACTAACACAAGCACACCACCAACAACAACAGCAGCAACAACAATAACAATCTCGCATCTCGGTCTCAGAGTGGGTCCCAAGACAACCCCGAGAAGACGCTTCCAGGGTTCAACAGGACCCCCAAGAGGCCCTGAGAGGTCCCCAAGAAACCCCAACAGACCTCAAGAGGCGCCCGAGAGGCCCCCATCAGGCCCGAAGCCGCCCCCTCCTACTCCGCCTTCCCCCTTGCCGTATAGGAGCGCCCCCGTGAAAGCTCCAAGAGGGCCCCGAGAGGTCTCCGGGTCACCCGTAGATGTTGCAGCAGCATCTTTGGGTGACCCGGAGACTGTTCGGAACCCTCTCGGAGTTTCTTCGGGGCCCTCTTGGGCCTCCTTGAGCGCTCCCAAGCCGTCTTGGAGTCTCCCAAGAGAGCTCCCAGAGGGCCCCGAGAGGTCTCTGGGTCACCTGGACATGGTTTTGCAGCATTTCCGGGTGGCCCCGAGACTTTTCGAAACCCTGTTGGACTCTTCTCAGGGCCCCGGCAAGCCCCCAAGAGGATCCCGAAGGGCCCCCCCAAGACGCCCTGAGAAACCCCCAAACAGCATCAACATATCCCAAGAGGCGCCCAATAGACCCTTATCAGGCCCCAAGAACCCCAGCAGGCCCCCAAGAGACCACCAAAAGGGCTCCCAAGAGGCCCGTCGATCGTCTCAGAAATTTTACGAATTCGTACAACGTTCGGATACATGGAGACCCAGGTGTCGCGTCTACTCGCGAAGGCTCTCCGCATGCCCCCACGCCGCTTCACAAAAGGCGATCCTGATGGACAAAATCTCACAACCTGAGTTCCGGTGGCCCCCTGGGTCCCCTCTTGGGGCCGTCCTGGGAGCCTCTTTCGCCGCATTATGTGCCTCATGGGTCGTCTTGGTGCCCTTGTGGGTCGTCTTGGGGCCCTCTTCGGGGGCCTCTTGGGCCGTCTTGGGCCGATCCTGATTGCCTCTTGGGCCTCCTTGGAACGTTGTCGCCCCCCCGAAAAAGCGAGAACGCTAAAATCCTTCAAAATCAATTGAACAACGGTGGTTTGGGCCTCTTGAGGCCTCGGGGGGTCCTCTTGGAGCCCCCTGGGGGCGCCTGCAAGGTCTCTTTGGCCGTCTTGAAGCCATTGCGAGCGTCTTGGAGCGCTCTAGGGCCGTCTTGAGCAGCGCAATCGCACTCGAAGCTCACGCGAAGTCTTTGGATACCTCAGGCTGGGACCCTCCTGAAGGCCCTCCGAACCTCAAGCCGAGCCCCGCAAGAGGAAGCAATCATACAAAGAGCGGATACATGGTGACCCCCCCGCGATGAAGCTAAAAAAGCCTTCTCTTGGGGCCTTATTGAGTCTCTCTTGGGCCTTTTATCGGGATTTTCTCAGAGGGCCCCGGAATTTAACACAAACTTGACACGATACGCTCTCGAATAAAGAAGCGGTTTGTCTTACATGTGCGTTGAAATATTGGTCCTCTTGGAGGCCTCTTAGGCCCCTCGGAGGGCTCCAAGAGGGCGAGGGCCCCAAGAGGGCCCCAAGATGGCTCCAAGAGGACCCAATTTTCAACACACACATTTAACACAAGACGCTCTCGGATATGGGGCGGTTTGTGTTAAATGTGTGTTGAATGCTTGACCCTCTCGGAAGCCTCTCAAGGGCCGTCAGAGGGCTCCCGCAGGGCCCCAAGAGGCCCAGGAGGCCCCCAAGATGGCTCCAAGAGGGCCCGAAATTTTGCACAGCACCAGCACCAGCACCACGGGCAGCCCAGGCAGCACCAGCAGCATCGACGCCAGCAACAACAGCAACATCAGTAGCAACAGCAACGAGAGAGGCAGCAACGGAAAGATGATTCCAAGATGGACCCAACAGGGTTTTGAAAGGATCACGAGATTACCCTTGTCGCACCCAAGATGCCCACCCCTGCTAAGCAATGGCTCCAACATGACCCCAGAGCGACCCTGCGGCCCCAAAAGAACACCCGGACGAACCCACTGTCTTCCGACTGAACTCAGGCTACCACGTGACCCCTATGTTAGGTGGCCCCGGGACGACCCCATGAGCCCAAGACGACTTCGAGATTGCCCAAAGATGACCCCTTTGAAACCCTAGATGACGACCCCAAGATTGTGTCAATATGATTCGGATGTGACTCCGATGCGTTCCTTTCTTCTGCCCTTGCTCTTGGCTTGGGCCGATAGGACGGATGGGGGTGCTGGCCCTCCGCCCCCTCGTCGTCGTTTTCTTCCTCCTCCCCCTCGTCCTCGTCGCCCTCGTCGTCGTCGTCGTCATCGTCGTCGTCGTCGCTGTCCACCTGGTCCCGTTGGCCCCACACGTTGCAGAAAACCGAATGCCGAACACAAACCGAATCCATCCATTCTCTGATAATGCAGAAGTCCTTGGACTTTGCAGGGGCGCCCCCAAAGAGTTTTCTGATCGCAGCCTGGGCAAGTACCGTCCTGGAGTTGTGCGACACGCTTATTGGCCTCTTCCTTGTCGCCCGCCGACAACTCGTACTCCGACTCGACCGCGAGGTGGCTGTCGAGGCAGATGGGAAGGGACTCCGCATTGAGCAGGTTATCGATGCTGAGGGGCGGACGAGGAGGCGGCTTCGACTCGATGTCCGTGGCGCCGTGGATCTGCTGGACGAGATGCTTGTGCTTCTCCCCCGCGCACTCTAGCTCGCTAAACAAGGTCGCGACGCGCTCGCGTTGCTCGCGCAGCTGTGACTTCATGCGCTCGAACACCGAGAGGCTCTTGCCAAGCTTGGACTCGAACGTGCGCATCTCGTTGAAAGCCCTGTTGGTCTGGTGCTCCAAGGGTGCCGTGGGCTCGGGGGCGGCCCTCGCAGCAGCCTGACGTGAGGCGGGCACCTTTTGCCACTTGCTGGCGGCCTCCTCGTCTCCCATTTGCCGAAGTGCACGGACGAGGCCCCGCAGCTTCCCAATGTCATTGATGGCCGCCGACTATCTGTCAATGTGCTGCGCAGCACTCGAAGACAGGAGAAGAGCCATATTGCTGCGGACCAGAAGGCGACGACCACCTGCCACGTGGCGCTCTCCAGCTCCAGACACCAGACGGTTGCGGTTGGGGGAGGCCCATCCGCGGCGACACACGGTGGGCCCAGCATTTCTTGCATTGTGCCCACCCCTGCCTGTTCTTCTTGCACCCGCAGAGGCCCGCAAGGCCAAGTAGAGCGGCTGATGGGAGCACTCCACTCATCCCTTGCGGGCGCCTCCAACCGAACCGTTGGCGCCACGGGGCGTCTGCCACGGCCATCCATCTCCCCGGCGCGGGCGGGAGGGGCGCCAGGTACAGAAAATATGTACGTAGCACCCCGCAGATGCGGATAAGAGTGAGGGGGCAGTTGGGACGTCGGCAGTTTGCGAGACTCTGGGGCAGCCCGCCGCAGGCGCCAAAGTTTCACACATTATACAACGAGCCCGCCGCAGGCGCCGATCTTTTCGTTAAACCAATGTGGGTAGGTCGCGGGTGGGTCGCGGGTGGGTCGCGGGTGGGTCGCCGGTGGGTCGCGGGGTGGGTCGCGGGGTGGGTCGCGGGTGGGTCGCAGGTGGGTCGCAGGGTGGGTCGCGGGTGGGTCGCAAGTGGGTCGCGGGTGGGGTGGGTCGCGGGTGGGTCGCGGGGTGGGTCGCGGGTGGGTCGCGGGGTGGGTCGCGGGTGGGTCGCGGGTGGGTCGCGGGTATGTCGCGGGGTGGGTCGCGGATGGGTCGCGGGGTGGGTCGCGGGTGGGTCGCGGGGTGGGTCGCGGGGCGGGTCGCGGATGGGACGACGACAACAAACAAACAAACAAACGAACGAACAAACAAACAAACAAACAAACACACACACAAACAAACACAAACAAACAAACAAACAACCAAACAAACAAACAAACAATTACAACAGCAACACCAACAACCATTCCAACAACGGAACAAGCATAATTCTGACCACGGACCCCCACTTCGGCCACGCACCCAGGGACAATGAATGACCGCTCCCCCTCACCCTGACCAATGTATATATTGGCATGCAGAGACGCGCGCTCTTCTGAAACATATGCTTCTGCAGTGCTACCCGAGCGCGCAGAGGCCAGGGACGAGGAGGAGGAGGAGGAAGAAGAGGAGGAAGAGGAGGAGGAGGAGGAGGGGGAGGAAGAGGAGGAGGATGAGGGGGAGGAGGAGGAGGAGGGCGAGGAAGGGAGGGAGGGAGGGAGGAGGGAGGGAGGAAGGAGGAGGAGGAGGAGGAAGAGGAGGGGAGGGTGAGGCGGGGAGGAGGAGGGAGAGGACGAATAGGAGGAGGAGGAGGAGGAAGAGGAGGAGGAGGAGGAAGAGGAGGAAAGGGAATAAGAGGAGGAGGAGGAGGAGAAGGCGGAGGCAGAGGGCCAGTGCAAACCCAAGACTCACCCACGATGTTGGAACCACCCGCGTTCCAAGCTCTCCCTTCGTAGGCCCCATACATGAGGGTTCAGTTCTACTGAGGGAACTGTCTCGTTGGGATACAACTGTTTGAAGCCCTTGAAGCGTGCCAAGGACATTATTCTCGGGACGGATCAACCTGATTGTTGCGCTCTGACGATCCTGAGCCGTGCCGCAACACCATTCCTGGACCAGGAATGGTGTTGCGACCAACATACGCGTGAAAGAATTGTTTTTGTTCAAAAGGTTTTCGGGTTGAATTCAAGCCCAACCCAGAATTTCGAGCCGTTGCCGCAGCCCGAGTTTGTTTGTCGTTCTGTTTTTCGTGGGTTTTCGCGCGCGCCTCAAACGGGACCTCGCCCTCGCCCTAGCTTCGGCCTTGTAGCCCTCGCTGCAGCCCTGGTTCGTTTTTCGTTTTGTTGTTCGTTTGTTATGTTTTTCCCTTTCGTCTGGTTCAAGCCCCAGCTCGAACCTCGCCCTTGCCCTGGCCCCAGCCGTCGTTTGTTTTTCGTTGTGTTCTTCGTTTTGTTTAGCGCATGCCCCAACTGGCACCTTCCCCCTCCCGCCTTAGCCCAGCCCTCAGCCGTAGCCGCAGGCCGAGTTCGTTTTTCGTTTCGAGCTCCTGCAGCCCAACACAGAACCGCGACATTCGTTGGACCCCCAGGCCCTAGCCGTCGCCGCATCCCGAGTTTGTTTTTCGTTTCGTTTTTCGTTTGTTGTCGTACGCGCCTCAAACGGGACCTCGCCCCTAGCCCGGGCCCTGTAGCCCTCGCCGCAACCTTGGTTCGATTTCCGTTTTGTTTTTTCGTGTGTCTTGTTTTGTCGTTTTGATATATTTTGTTTGGTTGAAGCCCCAGCCAGAACCTCGCCCTGGCCCCAGCCGTCGTCCCATAGTTGTTCGTTGTGTTTCCAGCGCGGTCTGCGAAGTTCGTTTCGTTTTTTGTTCGTCTTGTTTCCTCTATATGAGCAGCGGTGGCCTCGTTTCGTTTTTCGTTTTCGTTTGCACCGGTTTCGCTTTAAACGTTCGTTGTGCAAGAGTCGGGTTCGTTTTGTTATTCATTCTAAACGTCAGCGCGTTTTAAACATCATTGTGGTCGGTCCTTGTTCCTGGTACGTCAGCGGCCTCACAATCCCGAGTCTTTCCAAATCACCACTTCTGGTACGTTGATCATGGGATTCCGTGAAGCTGTTGCACATGCTTAAGACGATTGTGCGCGACGCTAAGGTGAGAGCCACAGTCTGAAAACGAACCGCCCTCAACCTGTGAAGGCCCTACAAGTGGTTAAGACGAATGTGCGTGGCACGAAGGCGATAGCCACAGCTTGAAAACCAATCGCCCTCAACCCGCGAAGCTCTTACACATGTTTGAGGCGAAGGTGCGCGGTGCTAAGGCGAGAGCCGCACTGTGAAGCCGACCTGTCCGCAATCCGTGAAGTTCCTGCAAATTTTCAAAGCGAGTGTGCGCGGCGCTGAGGCGATGAGCCTCATGTTGAAAACGGTCCGCCCTCAGTTCGTGACGGTCGTGCACGTGTTTCAGACGAATGTGCGCGGCGCGAAGGCGAGCGCCACATATTGGAGGCGACCCGACCTCGACGTGCGAAGCTGTTGCCCGTCATCTAGCTTCAGGGTCATGGGTGGCGAGGAAGTCTCGGGCGCAACGCCCAGCCCGCCCGTTCGACGGGCCTCGGGGTGCGACAGTGAGTTTGTTGGTTTCATACGGAAGCGGAAGGGAGGAGGAGAGGGAGGACCAAGACCAGGACTAGGAGGAGCAGGAGGAAAAGGAGAGCAACAGGGAGGAGGAGGAGGAGGAGGAGGAGAAGGAGGAGGAGGAGGAGGGAGGACGAGGAGGAGGAGGCGGAGGAGGAGGATGCGGAGGAGGAGGCGGAGGAGGAGAAGGAGGAGGAGGAGGAGGAAACGAGGAGGAGAAGAGGAGGAGGAGGAGGAAGAGCAGGAGGAGGAGGAGAAGGAAACAGAAGAGGAAGAGAAGGAGGAGGAGGAGCAGGAGGAGGAGGAGGAGGAGGAGGAGGAGGGGGAAGGAGGGGGAAGAGAGGAGGGGGAAGGAGGGGGAAGAGAGAGAGGAGAAGGAGGAAGAGGAGGAAAAGGGAGGAGAGGAGGAGGAGGAGGAGGAGAGGAGGAGAAGGGGGGAAAGGGGGAGGAGGATGCGGAGGAGGAGGAGGAGGGATGAGGAGGACAGGGAGGAGGAGAAGAAGGAGGAGGAGGAGGAGGAGGAGAAGGAGGGAGGACGATGAGGAGGAGGAGCATGAGAGGAAGAGGAGGAGGAGGAGGAGGGAGGAGGAGGAGGAGGGAGGCGGATGATGATGCGGAGGAGAGGACGAGGAGGAGGAGGAGGAGGAGGATGAGGGGAAGGGGGAGGAGGAGGAGGAGGAGGGAGAGGACAGGAGGAGGAGAAGGAGGAGGAGAGGAAGGGAGGAGGAGGAGGGAGGAACCACATGAAGAAAAGGAGGAGTCGGAGACAGAGAAGGAGGAGGAGGAGGAAAAGGAGGAGGAGGCGGAGGAGGAGGAGGAGGAGGAGAATAAGAAGAATAAGGAACACGAGGAGGAGAAGGAGGAAGAGGAGTAGGAGGAGAAGGAGGAGGAGGAGGAGAGGAGGAGGAGAAGGAGGGGGAAGGCGGGGGAAGGAGGGGAAAGGGAGGAGGAGGAGGAGGAGAAGGAGGAGGAGGAGGAGAAACAGGAGGAGGAGAAGGAAGATCAGGAAGAGGAGGGGGAGGAGGAGGAGGAGGAGGAGGAGGAGGAGGAGGAGGAGGAGGAGGAGGAGGAGGAGGAGGCGAGGAACAGGACGAGGAGAATGAGTGGGAGGAACGCCCGCCTCCCCCTCCAGCCGCGAGGAGTCTCCCACCTCGCAGCGGGCTTCGCGCTCGCGGCGGCGCCGCTTGCAGCGGCGGTGGAAACGTGATCTCCTCAAGGCAGGCGGGCAAGCCGCTCTTCCTGTGTGGAGGAGGAGGAGGAGGAGGAGGAGGAGGTGGAGGTGGAGGGGGAGGGGGAGGAGGAGGAGGAGGAGGAGGAGGAGGAGGAGGAGGAGGCGGAGGAGGAGGAGGAGGGCAATATCGGCCCCTCGGTGGCCGCCCCCCCCCCCCCCCCCCGGCCCCAGCCCGCCGCGCGCCGCAGGGGCGCCATAGGCGGGCGAGAGAAGAAGACACAAGGGTGCGCAGCGGCCAGCAGCTGCCCAAAGAAGTGGCGAACAGCGGCCAGCAGCTGCACCAAAGAAGACGGCGTCGAAAGAGCCGTCCTGGCACAGGAGGGGGCGAGCCAAACGCTCCCAGGCGAGGTTGCGCCTGCAGATCCTTGCAGACCGTCAGCGACTTGCAGCACACCACGGCAGCTTGGCGCCGAAGCAGCAGCAGCAGCAGCACGGCAGCCAGCACCGCGCCAGGTCCATGGACCGCACGAGGGGCGCAGGCTAGAGACAGGACGACAGCCACGCCGGGCCTATTGGAGGGTACCCTTGGAGCTGGAAGAAAGCAGCAGCAGCACAACGCGCAGCAGCACGCCCAGTACAACCAGCAGCACCACAACACCCAGCACCAGCAGCACCACAACGCCCAGCAGCACACGCATCACTACGTCCAGCATGACAGCCAGCACGGCGAGCAGCAGTACAACTTGAAGGATAGGGCCCCCTGGAGGAGCAGCTCAGCCAAGAGGACGAGCAGCAGGAGCAGGAAGAGGGCCCAGCAGGAGACGCGTCACGCGGAACACGCGGGCAACTTCCAGTACACCCAGCGGCAGAAGAGTGTGTTTGACAACATCACGCCCGTGCCGTTCGCGACCGCGATGGAGCGCGAGAGCTGGAGTACGCCACCCACTGACGAGGAGATGATGTTCGTGTGGTACAAGACGACATGTCAGAGACTGGCGCGCATGGCCGAGAACATATCAGGGGTTCGAAGCGCCTGCTTGGACACGGAGAAGCTCGAGCAGGAGGCCGCCATCACCGCAACGAACGTCTCGTTCGTCCTTCCACCGAAGGAGCGGCTAAAGCAGCTCATGAGCCTCTTGGAGAAGCTGGAAGAGTAGCACGCGTGCCTGGGGAAGCAGCTCAACCAGATGTTGGACCATGAGGCTAAAGCGTCGCATACCATGAAGGTCTACAAGACGCTGATGAGAGAGACAAGAAACCAGATTCCCAAAGCTGCAGGAATCAAGGCGGAGACATCGGACGAGGACACCAGCGCCGGGCCCAGGAGAGGCCGAACGCCACATCCAACAGCTAGACCGAGGCAACCACCCACGAGCAGGGCACCCACGCCCACTCCACAGCATGAGAAGCCGACGGAGAACGAGGAGGACATCAGGGAGGCCCTCAGAAAGCTCGACGAGCGCCTGGACCAGCAGCAGCGCGGGACGCAGCAAGGGCAGCAAAAACAGTTCGCTGAATGGAGCAGAAGGGAGCAGGCCATGGAGGAGGCCAACAGGAAGCAGGAGCAGGAGACAGAGAGGGCGCGACAGCAGCTCAGGAACGCCGAGACGGCGCACAAGGAGCAGCTACGCAAATTACAGCAGGAGATGGTTCAGAAGGTCCTGAACCACACAGAGGCACAGCTAAGAAGCCACGAGGAGGCCCACCAGTGGGAGATGACCATGCTCACGAAGCGGTTCAACGCCTGGGCGCGGAGCAGGAGGAGGCCAAATCATACGATGCGGAAAGAGGCAGCCAAAAGACGCAGGAAGAAAGAGCGCGCGCCATGATGAACGACGTGAGGAACCACCTAGAGCAGGAGAGGCGCAGTATGCATCAGGAGATGCACCAGGAGGACAGGCAGAGAGCAGCCGTCTTCGCGCAACAGCTGGAGAATGCGAAGCCCGAGGGGGCCGAAATCAGGCAGATGGCAGCGCAGGACGTCCAGAGGCAAGAAAGAGGACGAGGGGAAGCGGAGCTTGCGAGGAAGGCGGTGATCTTCCCCGAGCAGGAACACTTCAGGGTACAACACAGTGCGCAGCGAGAAAAGGGGCATCATATCGCGGCAGCAAGCGAAAGGCTACTCCGAGTGCACCCAGAGGAGAACTGCAAGAGGGACCGAGTCATGAACGCGCTGCAGCAGGAACGCGTGGAGATGGGCGCAGTCGCGCAGGCGTGGCATTCGGAGCAGGAGAAGTACTTGGAGCAGTTCGGCGAGCAGCAGGCGCAGACCCACTACCTGAGGTTGCAGAACGAGCAGCTGCAAAGAGGGCAGGAGGAGGCGGCCGCCCAGGCCAGACGCGCAGAGCTGCGCGCCAAGGAGCGCCGGGCCGCCGCCACCGCCGAGCTGCATGCCATCAAGCAGCAGTACCACCAGGATACGCATGACATCCAACAGCAGCGCGCTATCCAGCAACACTGGCACGCCGTACAACAACAGCAGCGGCTCCGAGCCATCGAGCAGCAGCACGGGCGACAGGCATCAGCCCTTCAGAACTGCCCGATGCACGCCTGGAGCACCGGGGAGCAGATCGACGTCGACATCTTGGGCGAGATGGAGATCAACATGCAGGAGGACATGGAGGCCCAAAATAGGGACCATGCCATGGCGGAGCAGGAGAGACGCCACCAGCACGAACAGCTCGAAGGGCACCTACTGAGCCTACTTCTGCAGCGCGAGTGCCAGCCCCTGCAGCCTGGAACGGCAGCCTACATGCGCGAGCTGGTGTGGCTCGAGCTCGGGCAATCGTCGCACGCGTCTTCGAGACCGTCCCAGGACCTACCGAGCCCGACGTCGGACAGCGACTACAGCTTGCAGGAGCTGGACTTCGCGCCGAGGCCCCTAGCCGACTGCCCACCACCTCCTCCAGTCGGGCCGCCGCCTCTGGCGCCTTCGGAGGACCTGCTCTCATTCGACGACGAGCCAGGCGCACCAGAAGTAGCATGTGTAGAAGGCCTACGGCTAGTAGCAGCAGTATGGGGCAGAGCATATTCCGCGCGGGGAGTCAGACGACGCCGATTTACTCTAGGATGGGCTTCGCGACGACGGCGACGCAGACGACGGCCCAGCTCCCGCTGGCGCGGCGTCGCCAACGACCGCGATTGCAGCGGAATTACCGATCCCAACAGAATGGCCCACCCCGAGATACCCCAACAAATTTCCACCAGCGGCCGCCATGATCTTGACCAGCCCACCGTTGCCGCGACCCGCGAGGGCACGGGCAACTCGGCCGCTGACTGACCGGAGTATAGACGACGCAGCACCGACTACACCACAGGGAATCCCCATCGACGATATCACGCCCACTATGCCCCACGAGTCATAGTCACCGCCACCGCGCTGTCACGCGGGCGCGGCCGACAGGGCCACCTCGGCCCCGCCAGCGCGAGGAGGTTCGAGGAGGTCCGAAGCGAGCAGGAAGTCGAAGAGTCAGCCACGGTAGGTGCGCATCTACGACACTGGGGACGGTTGCGCTGACCCTTCCGACAGAGTGGCGGCTTTTCTCGACAGCGGGAACAGCGACCTTGATGCGGGTCGCATGCCAAAAAACTGATCAAGCACCCGCGGCCTGAGGGGCAACTGGCTCAGGCGTGCGAAGCAATGCCGACGCCAGAAGACAGGGGGCGCCCCTAGCCCAGCCACCGAGATTCGCGCAGTGAGGAGGCTACGCCAGACGCCCACATCCCACGGCCCCTGACTAACCAGGAACAGTCATGCGAGACTAACTGCATCGCCCAACCTAGCACGCGCCGCACCGGTGACAGCCGAGGGGGTAGCGCACCAGCTTCCCAGCAGCATCGCCCCACTAGGGAGCCTAGCGTGCCAACCAAGACACGACTACGCAAAAACGAAAAGCAACACATTTGAACAGCATCAACGAGCAGCCCACTCCGACCCGACCAAACAATTTGCAGCGCGACTACGCCGGCGCAAAAGTAGGACATCTACTCGCCCGGCCAACGCAGCAGCAACCCCGCAGGTGGATCTGGGAGACCCCCTCAGACCGCCAATGCCACCAAACAATGCAAGCACCAATCGAGCAGAACAGGCCCGCCACAACAAGAGCGGGGAAGCTACTCGCGCGGCGGCCGCCGCAACGCCGCCGACGAGGGGCAGCGGAAATCCCCCCCGGCACTTACGGGGCATGGCAGCGGCCCCTTCCTACATGCGACGGCGGCCCCCGCGGCGCCGCGCGCCAGATCCAGCGGCCGACCGCAAGCTCGACAACGCTGCGCCAGGCTCAGCCCACTTGGGATACAACCCCAGGAAGACCCCGCGCTTCCTTGAGACTCCAAGGTCGCTAATGTTCGCGGGGTCGAGTCATTAGACGCGTAACGTAATTTTCTGCGGGTCGATTAATAATGCGCAGGCCCAAAAATTAGTCGACCCGAGTTTTCGCGTTAAACTGGCTTAACTGGGAGGGGTCTCAAAGCCCCAACTGGGAGGGGCCTCGTACATGATGACTATGATGATGTTCAGGCGTTCCTTTCAAAGCATGCGCACAATTGGTTGGCCACAGAACCTCGCGATGCACGCCGACGAGAACGCCCTCGTGGATCTCTTCTGACCCCTCCTTCGGCCAAATGCAGCTACAGATCCACCGAAATCCTCGCCCCTGTAGTTCCGGTGTTTCACTGGCTCGCCGCCTCCCATGCAGAGCTCCAGAAACATGCGCATTTTAGGATTGATTTTGACATGCGTTGGGAGCGCGTCTTCCAAAGCGGCCACCTGCGTGGCAAATTTCGTTGAATGCTCGCGAAGAATGTCCACAGCAAGCGGGCGGTTGTCAGAGAGCGCGTCGTAAGACCGACTCAAGCTTGTCATCGCAGCGTGAACAGACGATTCTACAGCTGCCCGCTGGTCGGCGCCATCCCGACGATCAAGGAATGCATCCGCGATCTCCATCGCCCATGGAACCACGTGCCCGAGCACCCCCGCGCCGCACCTCATCTTAGCCGTCTTCGCTTTCTTCCCCTTCGCGACGCCGCGCGCCAGCTTCGGCAAGCGGCTGGTCTTCTCACCTGGCGGCTGCCTGTCGTAGAACGCCATCAAATGACGATGCAGCGTCAGCACGCGGGCTCTCTCTGTAGCGCCAGCAACCTTTCTGCGCGTTACGAGGTACCAGACCAAAGCGCCGATGAAGTCAGCCGCCACTCCAAGGTCAACGACGTTCAGCCAGTCTAACATCAGCAACTTTTCGCTTGCAAACGGCACTTGGAAGAGAGGGCACACAGTCGCGCCCGAAGCGATGATCTCCCCAATGCTGTCCGACCACGTGCGGCGATGCGTTCCCCACGGCGCGTCTCTCCCAGTCTGCGACTTCACCTGAACGGGGGCTTGAGAAAGCGGTGGCGCCTCCTCTTCCTCTACCTCATTATCCTCCTCCCCCTGCTCCCCCTGCTCGTCCATGTGCTCCTCCTTCTCCCCATTATCCTCCTCCTGCTCCTCTTCCTCCTTCTCCTCCTGCCCCTCCTCCTCCCGCCCTCCTTCCTCCTCCTTCCCTCCTCTTCCCTTCCCCGCCCTTCTCCCTGCCTGCGGCAGGGGCCGCGAGACGACGACCCCCTCCGAGATGGGTGTTTTCATACATAAGTCCCCCCTCCCGATGAGGGGTTTTCATCCGCAAGCTCCCCTCCAAGAGGGGATATTGATCCATGAGTTTCCGCGACGATTTGGGCGCCCACGGGCCTCGAACTTCTCGACGCTGAACAGGAAGCAAACCTCCTCGTCCTGCCAGCCAGGTAGTTTGAGCACCTCCTTCATCATCTTCCAGTCCCCCTTGATCTGGCAAAGCGCCCCGCCAATCGGTAAAGAACCCCGCTGCCGCTTCCTCCAGGCGTCTGTCGCGTCGACAAAAGGGAGCCCGTCGCGCCGCGCCGTCGGCCAGCGCTTCGCAGCAAGATAAATGAAACTCCATTGCGCCACAGCAGAGATATCATCAAATGTGTTGGGGCCAACATGCTCTTTGAGGAACGCAGCGAGCGGTGCCCGCGTGTATTTTCCAGCTGCCTGCAGCCCCCCGGCAGCATGATGCCGACGATTTCTGCGCTCATTGATCGGTCCCAGAAGCAGGGGGCTCAGTCCTGCCACGCGTCCAAGGCCACGAGATCGTCGCAACCGCTCTCAACCCTCGCATCCTGCACGCGGCGCAAAGACACGCCGTCGAGGTTCGATGTCTCCAGAGGCACCCCCCGATCGCCAAAATGACGCAGCTTAGACAGGATCTCGCGTGGAAGCAGCATCGCAATATCCATCAGCTGCTCTGTTTCAGACTTGGGGCCCCAGCCCCTCACCTCGCAGTGATGCAGCGGAGGCCACCCCTTCTGGAAGAATTGGCGCCTGAATTTCCTGGCTGCGTTTTTCATGCCCGACGTGGTCTCAGAGACCTGCAGGTCGACAACGCCTGTCGCAGACGCAGGGACGGCGTCATTGATCAACTGTTCACCGCGCTGTCCGCTGATCACGTTGCTGCTGATCAGGTCCTCCACGTTCGCTCTCAGCCGCCTCTGCGGTGGCAACTGCAGCCTCTCGTAAGGCAGCTTGCGCTTGGAAAGCATGCCGACGGCCCTCGAGCCCCCCCGCGGGAGGCGAGTGCGACTGCGGAAATGCCTTGAGCCAATGCTACGGGAGCGAACGGATGACCATTTCTCTGTACCGCGCCCTTCCTGGAGGGGATCCTTCAATCCCGTGGCTCCGCCCCCTCAGCCGCGTGACCCCCCGCCCCCCCTTCGCCCCGTCCTCCGCCCGCAACCGCCGTCTGTCCAGAACCTGCCCTATCCTTTCCTGCAATGCCTCCATTCGCTCTCCTCTGCCCTCCTCCCCCGCCCTCCTGCGCCCCCCCCCCCGCGGCGAGGGGATTTTCCGAGCCGGGGCAGGCGGAGAAACGCGCGGCCCCTCACGAGGGGGGCCTCTGCAAGAAGGAATGGTGGCGCGTTGTGCTTTTGTATGTGTCGACGCACAGGCTGCAATGAACGTGATAGATGCGTCGGGCGAGGCAATGCTTCCCACCCTGCATATGTAATTATCCCAGTGCGACCCTACCTAGGAGTTGGAGCATTCAGGAAAGCAACAGCTAAGCTAAGCTAAGCTAAGCTAAGATGGGGTAAGCTAAGCTAAGCTAAGCTAAGCTAAGCTAAGCTAAGCGAAGCGAAGCGAAGCTAAGCTAAGCTAAGCGAAGCGAAGCGAAGCTAAGCTAAGCTAAGCTAAGCTAAGCTGGGCTAGGCAAAGCTAAGCTAAGCTAAGCTGAGCTGAGCTAAGCTAAGCTAAGCTAGGCTAGGCTAGGCAAAGCTAAGCTAAGCTAAGCTAAGCTAAGCTAAGCTAAGCTAAGCTAAGCTAAGCTAAGCTAAGCTAAGCTAAGCTAAGCTAAGCTAAGCTAAGCTAAGCTAAGCTAAGCTAAGCTAAGAAGCGAAGCTAAGCTAAGCGAAGCGAAGCGAAGCTAAGCTAAGCTAAGCTAAGCTAAGCTAAGCTGGGCTAGGCAAAGCTAAGCTAAGCTAAGCTGAGCTGAGCTAAGCTAAGCTAAGCTAGGCTAGGCTAGGCAAAGCTAAGCTAAGCTAAGCTAAGCTAAGCTAAGCTAAGCTAAGCTAAGCTAAGCTAAGCTAAGCTAAGCTAAGCTAAGCTAAGCTAAAGCTAAAGCTAAGCGAAGCGAAGCTAAGCTAAGCTTAGCTAAGCTAAGCTGGGTGAACCCAGGGGGCGCAACTGGGGGAACCAGGGGGGCGCAACCGGGGGAACCGCCCGGGGTGAGTTACACTACCCGCCCCCTTTAGCCAAGAAAGTAAGAACCCTTCTAGGCAGAGCCTAGGTAGGGAACTATGGAAATGGATCGAGGCCCGCAGATCAGTTGAGGAACTTCTTGAAGCGCTTGAGCGACAGCTGAATTCCCTCGTGCGCGTGCTCCATCGTGCCGTGGGCGGCAACGGCCTCGCCCTTCAGCTCCACGTACATCTCCGTATCCTTGCCGACAGGAGAAACGTGGTCAATTTTGGCAATGAGGACCCCCATGTTCGTCTCGTGGTCATCCGCATTGTCCACGCACTTCTTGCATTCAGCCGCCCAGTTCTGGAACTGAGTGCGGTCCGCTTGATCCTGATCTCCAGCCTTCGCGAGCACTGGTTCTTCGTGCGTTTCAACTCCTCGAAATGCTTCTGATACTTGAGGAGCGTTGACCTCAGCAGGGGGCAAGCGACAACATCCGCATCGATGAAAAAGACGGGCGGCCCCCTCCAGGAGGGGCATCATGTGAGACGGAGGAAACCACTCCCTATCAGCGAGGGGTCTGGCGGAACAGAAGAGGGGTATGTGCCGAGGGAACGGCTGCCGAGGGCCGCGCGCGATCTCGTCCTTCTTGCCGAGGATATGTGGCCAGCGCGGGTTCTCGAGCTTCACCTCCCCCTCCGCTGGCCCAGCAGAGCTGGGCGAAGGAAGCTGAGCCATCCTGGGGCCCGCGGCTTCGAGCTGCTTCATGTTCTTCAAGTTGGCTGATCCCTTGAAGGTGCGCGAATCCTTCGTCGCGAGCTTGTCATCGTCCATGTTGCGCACCGCGACGTACCACTGCTTCCAAGGAGGCCTCTTCTTGTCATATTCCATTACAGGATATTCTTCTGCGGCGCCATGCCCAGCGCTATTCTCCCCCCGCCAGTCCTGCGCGAAGGCCATGGCCTCCTCGATGTTCTTAAAATCTCTGATGCTGAGGTTCGTCAGAACCAGCACCTGCGACACGTTCCTGCGCCTCCTCTTGCCAGGACGGGCGCGCACCTCCTCTTTCGTGCAATTCTCTTCGAAGGTGGCCATCCAATATAGCGTCTTCTCCTTATCACTTGCGAAGCTCTGCAAGAAGCGCTTCCGATCGCTCGGGTCTTTCATCCCGTTCCACATGGCCTGCGCTGCTTGGGCTGACTCTGCAGTGGGCGTAGGTCGGCGCCCTTCCCCTCGGACTGGTAGCGGAGCCACGACCTCACTTTGTCGGCCTCGACCTTGTCGAGCCCGCTGCCCTTCGGAGCAGCCTTCGATTTCTTCGCCGCTGCGGGGCCCGGCTTGTCGTCGGTCTTCTTCTTCGGGGCCATGCTGCGCAACGGCGCGATGAGAGCGCCCATCAGGAGCAGAGGAGCGATGCTGGCAGGGCCGCCCATGGCTGCCGCGAGCGTAAACGCACCCAGCACTTGCACTCACATAACCTTCGGCAAGCCCGATTGCCTTGCAGCCTCAACAGCTGCGAATGAATAGCAAGTTCACCGTCGTCGGCGTCGCCGAGGCATCCCCTCAAAGAGGGGTTCGCTTCTTTCCCCTTCAGGGGGTTCGGCACCCTCGCGGTTGTCTCCTTCCCCTCCCAGAGGGGCCGTTTCATCGCTCACGGCGGTGCGGGTTCCCCCACAAAGGGGTAGCGCGCTCATTCAAAAAGGAATCAATCCCCTCACACTCGTTCTCGTAAGGGTGGACCTCCCCCCCCTTTCAGCAAGGGGTCCGTCATGGCTGCGTCACGCTCCGCCCCCTTTTCAGAAATGAGCACTTGCCCCTCAACAAGTGTTCTTAGGGGGTTGACCCCAGATCTGGACCCCGCTGTATGCACATCAGACAGGATAGAATTCTCTTAAGAGAATTCTCTTAAGAGAATTCTCTTAATAGAATCGTTGGTTTCGCCTGAGGCATCCTCACAATTCTCTTAAGGGAACGCTCTCAGTATAATTCTCTTAAGAGAATCCCTCTTTAAGCCAATCGGCATGGCCTTCAAGTTGCCCCTCTGACAGGGGTTGCTGCGCGTCCCCCTGCGATGAAGGGGGTGCAATTCGGATCGCGCATTGTTTTGTTATGGCGCGAGCGATCGCGCTCCTGTAGATGTATGCATGGATGTCGTCGGCTCAGGGCACGCCGACCTCAGAGCTCGGTGTCTTGGGGCGGATGAAAAGAAAAAACAAATGCGAGAGAAACAATGAGGATATGCAACAGCAGGAACCATGGCGACGGAGGCGCCGGCGACGAGTTGGAGCAGGAGGAGGAGGCGACAAGGACGATGATGAGAAACTGTCCTAGCTCTTCTTCTGCCGCTTCGACCCCGAGTCCCTGCTCTTGTCTTTGTCTTTGTCCTTGTCCTCTCTGCGCGCCTTCTTTGCTGGCGTCTCGCCTTTCGCCTCGTCCTGTCTGCCTTTTTTTGCTGCCCGCTGCTGAGCGGCTGCTTCCCCAGCTGCTCGCTGCTGAGCGGCTGCTTCCTCAGCTGCTCGCTGCTGAGCTGCGGCTTCCTCGGCTTTTGCTGCCCGCGCCGCCGCTTCCTCAGCTGCTCGCTGCTGAGCTGCTCGCTCCTCCGCGGCCTTCGCTGCTGCCGCTGCCCTCGCGGCCTTCGCTGCTGCGTCGGCATGCTCGGCTCGCTCGGCGGCCTCCGCTGCTTCCTTGGCTGCCTTCTCCGCTTCCTCTCTCAGCGCGGCTTCAAGCTTCAATCTCTGTTCTGCCGCCGCCCTCAGCGCATCATTCCTCAGCTTTCGTTGCGGCCGCCTCTGGCGGGCGATCACATGATGCGCTCTCATCTCTAAGTATCTTGCCACACGTTCCTCGTGCGCTTGCAATTGCTCCGCAGCCGCTTCCGCGTTCTCCAGTTGCCGACGGAGCAGCGTACGATGGGCCTCCAGCTCTCGAATCAGCCTGCGACGCTCGTCGTCCCATCGCTCCTCCGCGTCGTGTTCCCTCGGCTCCTCCTCCTCCCCCTCTTCGGGGCCCATGTCCTCTTCGGGATCGGGCGCTCTCCTTCAGAGGATTCGATCTGCTCGGCATCATCCTCATATTATCCTGCGTGCGGTTCTGCTGCCCGCGGTTCTGCGGCTGCTGCTGCTGCCGTCGTTGCTGCTGCTGCTGCTGTTGTTCCTCCTGCATCTGCGTCGGTTGCTGCGGCTGCTGCCAGCATTGCCTCGGGTGGGGGAAACGGCGGTGGCTGTGGCTGTGGCGGATGCTGCGTTCCTCTTGCGGCGTCGCCCATCTCCTCGGGACGCAAACTATAACAGCCCCCCTCACGAGAAGGGCGTCTCTTTGCGTTAGCCCTCTTCCACCCCGCCCTCTCACGAGAGGGGTTTGCTCTCGCGTTTCACCCCTCGCACAGGGGGTCGGAGGGATCGACCCCTCCTTGTCCGCGCGGAGGGAAGGGGGGGAACGGTCCGTGAGCACGTCGAGCAGCGCGTTCTCCTTGCGATCGCATCTGCGCTGCCAGTGCTTTCAGGGTGCAGAAATAGCATGGGCGAAATAAGACATCAGAGCGTCAAACTTCGAAAAAAAATACCCTGGCGACGTACCCAACCCCCGCGCAAACGCGGGGACGCGGGGCGCAAATAGTTTAGGACACTTTATAAAGGGGGCGATGACGGAACGAGGGTTACATATGTCTGCAGACGGAATTCGGGACACTCGCAGGACACTGGCTACAGGACAAGGACTAGATACAGCTGGTTAGCTACAATCCCTGAGCAACCCTGGCCGCTTCGAAGGCGGGGATCTCAGATCGCAGCCCCCCCCCCAGGGATGGCGAGATCTAATGCGGGTCCGCGCGTGGCAACACTGTGCTGGGCCCCCCAGCAGGCCTCGAAAGTGGCGACAGTTTCGCAGACCGCAGCCCCCCAGGGATGGCGATGTCTAAGTTGAATCTGCGCGTGGCGTCACTGTGCTGGGCCCCCCCCCCAGCAGGCCTCGAAAGTGACGACAGCTTCGCAGAGATCAGCCACCCCAGGGACGGCGAGGTCTAATTTGAATCTGCGCGTGGCGTCGCTGTGCTAGGCCCCCCCCCAGCAGGCATCGAAAGTGGCGGCAGTTCCACAGATCGCAGGCCCCCAGGGATGGCGAGGTCCCGCTCAGGAGCCCGCTGTGAGTACCCACTGTGATGGGCCCCCCAGCAGGCCTCGAAAGTGGCGACAGTTTCGCAGATCGCAGCCCACCAGGGATGGCGAGGTTTAATTTGAGTCCACGGTGAGTACCCACTGTGTTGGGCCCCCCAGCAGGCCTCGAAAGTGGCGACAGTTTCACATATCGCAGCCCCCCAGGGATGGCGAGGTCTAATTTGAGTCCGCGGTGAGTACCCACTGTGCTGGGCCCCCCAGCAGGCTTCGAAAGTGGCGACAGTTTCACAGATCGCAGCCCCCCAGGGATGGCGAGGTTTAATTTGAGTTCGCGGTGAGCACCCACTGTGCTGTGCCCCCCCCAGCAGGCCCCGAACGTGGCGACAGCTTCACAGATCGCAGCCACCAGGGACGGCGAGGTCTAATTTGAGTCTGCGGTGAGTACCCACTGTGCTGGGCCCCCCAGCAGGCCTCGAAAGTGGCGACAGTTTCACAGATCGCAGCCCCCCAGGGGCGGCGAGGTCTAATTTGAGTCCGCGGTGGGTACCCACTGTGCCGGGCCCTCAGAACGTCAAGCTTCGAACAGGTACCCTGGCGACGTACCCAACCCCTTCGCAACACGGGGCATGAGTAGCTTGGGAGACGTTATATACGGAGGTGATGACGTGACATGGGCGCATATATTTCTGCAAGCGGCATTCGTTAGGCTTGCAGCCCCCCAGGGATTGCGATGTCCCGCTCAGATCTGCCTGGTGCCTCGCTCCGCTGGACCCACCAGCAGCCCTCGAAAGTGGCGACAATTTCGCAGGTCGCAACCCCCCAAGGACGGCGAGGTCCCGCTCAGATGCGCGCGGTGCCTCACTCAGCAGGACCCACCAGCAGTCATCGAAACTGACGACATCTTCGCAGACCGCAGCCCCCCAGGGACGGCGAGGTCCCGCTCAGGCCCGCGCGGTGTCTCATTCCGCAGGAACCACCAGCAGCCTTCGAAAATGACGGCATGTCGCGTATCGCAGCCCCCCCCCCCCAAGGACGGCGAGGTCCCGCTCAGGTCCGCGCGGCGCCCCACTCCGCAGAACCCACCAGCAGCATTCGAAAACGACGACAGTTTCACAGATCGCAGCCCCCCAGGGATGGCGAGGTCCCGCTCAGGTCCGAGCGGTGCCCTACTCCGCAGGACCCACCAGCAGCCCTCGAAAGCGGCGACAGTTTCGCCGATCGCAGCCCCCCAAGGGCGGCGAAGTCCCGCTCAGGCCCGCGCGGTGCCTCACCCCGCAGGACCCACCAACAGCATTCGAACATGGCGACATTCTCGCAGACCGCAGCCCCCCAAGGACGGCGAGGTCCCGCTCAGGCCCGCGCGGTGCCTCATTCCGCTGGAACCACCAGCAGCCCTCGAAAGTGGCGGCAATGTCGCAGATCGCAGCCCCCCAGGGACGGCGAGTCCCGCTCAAGCCCGCGCGGTGCCTCACTCCGCTGGACCCACCAGCAGCCATCGAAAGCGGCGACAGTTTCGCCGATCGCAGCCCCCCAAGGACGGCGAGGTCCCGCTCAGGTCCGCGCGGTGCCTCACTCAGCTGGACCCACCAGCAGCCCTCGAAAGTGGCGACAGTTTCACAGATCGCAGCCCCCCAGGGAGGGCGAGGTCTAATTTGAGTCCGCGGTGGGTACCCACTGTGCTAGGCCCCCCAGCAGGCTTCGAAAGTGGCGACAGTTTCACAGACCGCAGCCCCCCAGGGATGGCGAGGTCCCGCTCAGGTCCGCGCGGTGCCTCACTCCGCAGGAACCACCAGCAGCCTTCGAAAGTGGCGACATCTCGCAGATCGCGGACCCCAGGGACGGCGAGGTCTAATTTGGGTCAGCGCGTGGCGTCACTGTGCTGGGCCCCCCCAGCAGGCCTCGAAAGTGGTGACAGTTTCACGGATCGCAGACCCCAGGGATGGCGAGGTCTAATTTGAGTCTGCGGTGAGTACCCACTGTGCTGGGCCCCGCAGCAGGCCTCGAAAGTGGCGACAGTTTCGCAGATCACAGCCGCCCAGGGATGGCGAGGTCTAATTTGAATCTGCGGTGGGTACCCACTGTGCTGGCCCCCCCAGCAGGCCTCGAACGTGGCGACAGTTTCGCAGATCGCAGCCCCCCAGGGACGGCGAGGTTTAATTTGAATCTGCGGTGAGTACCCACTGTGCTGGGCCCCCCAGCAGGCCTCGAAATCCGAACGTCAAACTTCGAAAAAAAAAAAAAAAAACAATCCCCCATGCTGAGGGGTCTCGTAGATCCCCCACCCCTCACTGGAACGCGTTTCACCCTTGAGTCGCCGTGCTCTCTCCACTTCGCTTTTGCCGCCGCGCCACCTCCTTCCGTTGCGGTCTTCATCTCCCCGCTCGTGGAACCAGCGGGTGGCATGGTGCTCTTGGCATGGGCGAGAGATGCACGCTTGGAAGTATGATCTCTGCCCGCGTTGCCAGCGCTGGCGGCTGTTTGCTTTCCTCAGCCGCAACCTGTGGGCGCTCCGCGTGTGCTTGTGCCACCATGCCTTCGCGTCCGCTTCGAACTCCTCCTCCTCCTCCTCCTCCTACTCCGCTTCGTCGCCAAAGTGGCCCTCCTCCTGTGAGGGGCGCAACAAATCGCCATCTGCAAAAAAATAAAATCGATCGCCCCCCTATGACAGGGGTCTCTGTTTGCGAATCCCCTCAGGGAGGGGTGCCTTGCACAATTTGCAGCCCCCCCCCCTCGCTCGCGTCCCCGCGCGGCCGCTTGCCGCCGCCGCCGCCGTCGCCGCCCGGGGGCAGTCCGCCGCCGCAGGCGCCGGGCTCCATCACGGCGGATGCCTGGGAGCCAAGAACAATTACATTTCCGAATTGGAACTCCCCTTCCCCGCCCCCACCCCCCCACCCTGCCCCAACTGCCCACGCTGCAACCGCGGCGCCTGGAGCGCCAAGCAGCGCAGGATGAGCGCCCGCATGGCTGCGAGCTCGCGTCGGCTCGGGGGGCGCCCCCCCAGGCGTTGCTGGTCGTCAGCTCTATCACACGGTGCGGATAGCGAAAAGGATATCAAACGGAAGAGGGATGCGCTTGAGGAGGGGGCGCCACGCCGAACACATTGCCTTATATTATGTCGCGCCACCTCGTGGCGGCCCCCTCCCACAGGGGGGGGGGGGGGGGGCCCACAGGGGGTCCCCTTCGCGGAGGGGGGCGCCGCTAAGGCTCTGCTGAAACACCCTCGAAGGGTTTCCCTTCTCGCAACAGTGTTGCAATCTGTCGCGCCGTCGCGCCTTCAAGGGGGGCCCCCTCGCGAAGGGGTGCGCGCCCCTGCGATGAGGGGGCGCCGTCTCTCACTTCCCTTGCCAGAAAACCGAAGAAGACGACCGAGGCGACCGTAATGTTGATGGATGTGATGATGAAGGATGTGATGCTGATGATGCGTGTGCTGATGATGGATGTGATGCTGATTTTTGTTCTTAGCCGTCTACGCGCAATGCTAGTAAGCGGTCGGCCTCCGCTGTTGCTGCCCCCTCAGTCGCGGTGCCGACGAGCAAAGCCGCCTTCAGCTCTTCCCCAATCTGCCTGAGCGCATCCTCATCCAAGGTGTCTTTGCACCTCTCCCCGCCGAAGCTCGCGAATTGGTTCTTCCGGCCGCGCGTCCGCCTCAGCCCGATGGCGTGGCCCTTCTTGTAATGCATCACGCCGCGCCCTCGGGGGCCGCCAACGGCGGGGGGG
Source organism: Prorocentrum cordatum (assembly GCA_963575745.1). Taxonomy (NCBI): domain Eukaryota; class Dinophyceae; order Prorocentrales; family Prorocentraceae; genus Prorocentrum; species Prorocentrum cordatum. The sequence goes on from CAUYUJ010014160.1 coordinate 816,638, forward strand.
CCAGCGTCGACAGCGTCTGCTTCCACGGGGACGTCGGGCTCCAGCTGCCCCCCCCCCCCCCCCCCCCTCGTCCGCGCCCTTTTCCATCGGCGGCTTCGGTTTTGCGGCTGCTGTTTTTCTTTGGTCCCTGCGGGCTTCCTGGGCGCCGCTGCTGCTGGCTTGCCCCTATTTGCCACCGTCGCCTTCGCCTTCGACGCCGCCGCCTTCGCTGCAAGCAACGCGTTGGGCTGCTCCGTCTACTCCACCCTGCCGTCGGGAAACGCTGCGTTCAAGAAACCGCCGTCTCCTTTGGCCAGCCCCCCCCGTTCCCCCCTGTCCGCGAACGTCGGCGCCAAGCACATCGGAGCGGAGTTGAAGTCGCAAAACTTAGTCAGGGGATCCTGTGGAGGGTCGCACACTTCTTTGCCCCTCCAGGAGGGGCCCACCCAAACTCCCAAGGCAATGCAAGGCGCGACAATCTATTGCCCCACCGGGCGGGGATCACACGCAGATGCGTTGTCACGTGCACAAACAAACGCAACAAAACTAGCATGCCGCTCCTCCTTCCCCCCCCCACACCTCCTTCCGCACCCCCCTCTTCCTTCCAGCCTGCCCGCCCCCCCCCTTCCGATCGATCCTCCTTCGGGGCCGCCGCGGCGGGCGATTCAACGAACTCGCCCTCCGACATGTCGACGTCCTGCGACGAGAACACCATCAGGGGGCTGATGGCAACCTCTTGCTTCTTCGGCTTCGGAAGGGGGGCTGATGCCGAACGCGTTCTTGATGACATCGCGCCTGCAGTCCCCGCTCGAAGACGCGGGGGCGCTGGGCGACGCGGCGGGGGCGCTGGGCGACGCGGCGGCAGGCGAGATCTCCAGGTCGGAGCTGCTGTCGGCGCGCTCGCCTTTGGATCCCACTGTGCTTGGGCCCCCCCATTCCGCGCTTCAAACCCATGGTGTCACGCGGCAAGTTCGCGTGCGGATTCATCTTCGCCCCTGTCTTCGCAAGGTAGAATTTGCCCCGCGCGCGCGGCTGAATGAATTCGACACCTCCTGGCAGAAACGCCTGCGCTCGTCCTGGCGCATGTTCGGCTTCTGCTGCATCACGACGTCGTGGAGGCTCTTCCATTTGATGCGCTTGGTGTGCTCTGCCAGCGGAAGGAGGAAAGGCACCTTGTTCCTCACGAACTCATCCATGCCCCCCTGCAGGTGGCAACGCTCGATCAAGGCGATGTGCTGTTTCACCAGCGCCTGCAACTGATCAACGCTGACCGTGGACGTCCGCCTGGCGCCGCGATCGGTCACGTTGGCCACGCCCGCGCGAAACGCGCGAACAAAGAAAGCGGATGCCCTCGAGCCTTCGCTGCTACGGATCCCGCATGTGCGGATGATATGCGATGCCCCTCACTCAGGGGATCCGAGAACGATGCGCTTGAAGAAAAATTAATCGACCCGCTCAAAAATCCTGGGTTGCATTGAAGTTCGCCCCATGGAAATCTGAGGGTTGTCTTATTAGTCGACTGCGCGTTATTAAGCAACCTTGGAGTCGCAAGGTTCGGGGGCACTCGACACCTGCCGCGGGGCCCAGAGCCAGAGCCGCCTCGAGAGTGGAATGCCTCGGCGGGCAGCCGCCGCGAGAAGCCGACGGGGGATGGCAGCCACGCCTGCCCCCCGCAACTCCAGTGAGGAACGGGTCCCAGAAGGAGGCAGCAGCCACTCCGGAGAGACCTGCGCCCGCGAGCACCAGACACTCGACTAGCCACTTTGGCTCAGAGCCGAGGTCCCTTTTACACCCCGCAGTGGGCAGGCCAGCCCACCTGAGGCGGCTAAATTCACTGCGCATGCAAGCACCGGTCGGTGCAATGAGGGTTTATCCCTCTCGACAGACGGATACAGGACACCCGCGCGCCCAAGCAATTAATTATTTCCCACGACGCACAGCTGGAGGGCCGATGGCTGATGACACCATCGACGACATCGAAGAAACCTTCCTGGACAAGCCCCACCGCCCACCACCTAGTGACAACGACTCGGTGCGCACCAGTGACGCCGCAGATGCGGCAGCGCGACGGCGCCTCGCACGACGCCAGCGACGACTACGACGGGAGAGACGGACCGAACTCGCCTCGACAGCACCCACCAACGCAACTAGCACCCACTACAACCAAGTCGGCAGCTCTGACAGCATCCCAGGGCACCGGCAACCAGAGGCATTCCAACCCGCAGCCACCAGCAACAACGCCAACGCCGCCGCGTCCAGCCGACCAGGCACACCAGCTGCCAGCTACCGACGACGCCAAGGAGAGGTCGGGATTAAATTCCGATGTGGGCTCGGAGGGCGGAGGGGCAGGACGGGCGCTGCCTGCGCCTGCCAGGGGGGGGGGGGGGGGCGAGAAGGTGGTCCGCGGCAGCTCGCCGCCCCCGTCCTCTCGACGGCGAAGGAGGAGGCCGCCCGCGCGCCCGCGACGCGCTGAGCCACGCGACGGCGGGAGCTCGACAACAGGGGCAGCAAGGGCGACAGGGCGCGACGGCTGGCACAACGGCATCCAGCACGACGGCGATCAGCACCACCGCAGGCCACGACTAACCACGCTACCCTTCCGACAACCAACTAAACGCCCTTGCGGGGCCCACGACCGCGACAAAGCATCCACGACAAGCCACGTCCACGCAGCACAGCAGCACCACCACAACCATTGCACCACGAGCATTGCAATTAAGCCATTTCGACAAGTGAGAACGACGACGACGTCCAGCAGGAAGCCTCCCAAGCACGACGCAACTACGGATCGCTACAGGGACTGCAGCGCCGAGTGCCAGCAACGCGAGACAAAGCGCAAGATAATATGCAAACGAAAGAGGCCAGGCAGGCACCTGCGAACGATGACGTCGACCACCTCAACCACTGCCGATGAGCATCAGACACGAACTGCACATATTGGGACGCGTTTCCTACCATTATAATTCCATCAGCACGTGCGCACCCTGAGGTGGCACCCCGACCTGGAGGACCACGATTTGCACGAGTGCACTCGGGCAGCTGTGGAGCAGCTGACACCCCGTAGAAACATGGGGTCGGTGAAGAGGCACGGCTACTTCACTGATGCGTCCTACCACGCCAGCGCTCCGAGCACCTCTGCTCGGGCAGTCGTTCGCCTTCGAGAGGGCGAGCGCGGCGTCGCCTACTGCCGACGCGCTCGCTCGAACCACGCTCTCTCGGCCAGCAAGGAATGACCGAGAACATCGCACCTAGCACCAGCCCGGAGCTAGGGGCGATCCCATGGGCGGCCATCGCCAGCATCCTGGAAGACGACAGGGAGGATATCATCATTGTGGGCGACAACATGGCGGCCTTGGGCGCAGCAGTTGCAGATAGCAAGAATACGTTCCAAGAAAATAGGCCGCTCGCGCGTTTCACTGGGGTCCTCATCGAGCAGCTCAGCCACAACCGGAAGATCAGCTTCGAGCGCGCCCGCGCCCGCCGAGACGCACCGTGAAACGAAGCAGCGGACATGCTTGCTAAACGCGCGGCGCTACAACCGCAACCGCCGCCGCCAGACGCCGACCTCGTGGAACTCATAGAGTGCGACAGCGTGCTGGAGTGAGCGTGGATGGGGAATACTTCCTTGCCGAGACCTACGCGCCTACCCGCGCAGAAGACAGGAACACTTCGAGGAGACCGTCAAGCCCCGCGTCGCGACTACGGACCATGCCCCCGACTTGACGGCAGACAGCTACAACCGAGGCTCACTGAAGGTCACCATCGCGCAGTGCAGCGCGCAGTCAATGGTCGGCGACTTCACCGAGACGGACCTCCACCTGGACATAGGGGCGCGCTGGTGCGAGCACAACTCACCGAGTGCCAGATCCACATCGCCGGCCTGCGGGAGACGCGGTGCAAGGAGGCTATCTGGACGGGCCAAGGTTTCATCGACGTGCGGAGCAACGCCACGGACGGCAACTGGGTTTGCGCGCTCTTCCTCAACGCCGAGATCTCTCACGGGCAGCTCAAGGACAAGGAGCTCTGTCTCGAGCAGTCTCATCTCGCGAGGTTGCACTCCACCGCCAGGGTGCTATTCGTACGAGTCCAGGCGCCACTCTTCGGACACGTCATTGCAGTAGCTCGTGCGCCGTACCAAGCGGTGAAGGACCTCTGCGGGCGGCGTGGGGAGTTCAGGGAGCAGCGCGATCGGTGGAAGCCCGACGTGCTCCTCATCGACGCGAATGCGAAGGCGAAGCTCAGCCGCATGGGCGGGGAAGACTCGCCATGGCTTGGGCATCACGGCCCCAACCAGCAGACCGACAACAACGGGCAGCTGCTGCGCGAGACGGTGGCCAACAACAACCTTCTTATCGTCGGTGCGTTCTGCCGGGAGGCCGACGACTTCACTTGCCACCAGGGTGGCGTCTCCAACCGCGTCGACTACGTGGCAACGGCTCCCAAACTGCTCCAGTGCGCGACCGCGCGCAGCGTGCCAAAAGACTTCGAGAAGCCGAACATTAAGCACGACAAGAAGCGCAGCACCAACAACGCACCCAGCACCGAGCAGCACAACACCGACCACCTGCCCGTCCTGGTTGGGCTTGAGGGGCAGATCACGGGGCGACACCGGAGTCAGAAATGAAAGCTACATCTGGACAGCAACAAGATCAATATCGTCGAAAGCATCGACACCTACAAGGACGACCTCAACAAGGCGCGCCTCCCACCATGGAACCTGGACGTAAACGACCACTACCACTAGAGCTCGGAGTACAACGCCGACAAGACCAGACAGCACCTCCGGAGAGGTCCACTCCCGCCATGTAACGCCACCAACACGGAAGCAAGCATGCGACTTCTGCGACTGCGCAGATACGCCGAGAGCTCCACGCGCACCTGCGCCAACAAAGAGGATCCCGCTCCACTGGAGGTGTTCAGAAAAAAGATGTGTCAGGAGTCTTTGCTCTACGCCCACCTCGAGGACAGCTGGTTCTACTCAGTGGCCGCGCTGGCAGGAGCATGCGAACTAAGCTAGACCATGGACTGCCTGGGCATCGCGCACGACGCTGCCAGAGTATTCATCTCCCACACCAAGGGCACCTTCAAGCACCAGCCCAGCACCGACCGCAACGAGTACTTCACCAGCCTGGCCTCCAGACTCGCCGACAGCCGCAGCGCGAAAGACGCCAGGTCTGAATGGCAAAACACGAAGAGGATCATGATACATGGCGGGAGGAGGCCGAAGCACGAGAACGCCCTGCCCACCTACAAGCACCCTGGTGGCTCAGTCATGGGCATGCAGAGTGAGGTCAGCAGGGCCACGCTTCAGCACTTCGCCAGCATAGAGTGCACGGACATTTTGGACAAGCACGACCCCACGGACAAGTACAACAGCATCCAGCTCGACAGAAGACCACCAGACGAAGTTTCCCCGAGTTCCATCATGCCGCTCAACTCTTTGGTCGAGAGCTTCGCAGACAGAAGGGCCGGGCTGGCGGGCCCGACTGCAACCTGAGCGACATCCACGAGTTGGCACCAGATGAGACGGCTCGGCATTGGCACCCTGTCATCATGAAGACAGTCGCGCGGGGCAGGGGGGGCGATCCAGTTCGAGGCGGGCATCGCGGTGAAGCTGTGCTAGAAGGGCAGCGGCGCCAGAGCATTGCTGGAGTTCTGCCGCTCGATCTTGCTCAATATTACGGTGGCCAAGCACTATCGCAAGTGGCTCAGAGCAAACGCCCTGCAGGTTTGCGACAGCCTGCTTCGCGTCGCGCAGCGCGGCGGCGCCCCGAGGAAGTGGCGCGCGCATTCCACGCGCGCCAGCAAGTCCTTCTTCAGAGCCTGCAAGCGCAAGGGTTTCACCGCAGCAGCCATCTTGTTGCACTTGCGCCAGGCCATCTACTCGGTCATCCGCGAGTTCGTGCTGGGAAAGGGGGGGGAACGCCTGCGCTCAGCCGAGTCATCGCTGGATGCGAACCGCCCGAATGGCTCATGCTAGTGACCCAACACCTGATCAACGCTCCCGGCTACTTGTCCCTCCACGATGTCGACGAGGACCTGCGCTACCAGCTGGAGGAGGCCCACGACGCGACCTTCTTCCAGGTGAGGGGCGACGAACTTCGCCCGCAAAGTCTGGGGGGTTCCAGGCCAGGGAACGGGCTCGCCGACCTCTTCTTCAACATCATCTTCGCCCAGGCGCTCGGTCCGCTAAAATTCGAATTTAATGGAGAAGGTTGCGCCCGCCCGCCACCGCTGGGGCGCGAGGCCATCCCGACCAAGGGGGCGCTAAAAGAGACCGAAGGCTCGCTGCCGGAGGCATCTTCCATGGACGACGCCACCTTCTTCTGCGCCCTACGCGACAACGCAGACGCCGGGAGCAGCATCATCGACATTCTGTCCATCATCAAGAGGCGGCTAAATATATTCGTTTGCGAACTTCGCCCGAAGAAGACGGAGGCGCTGATTCCGATCGAGGGACGCGCCAAACAGCGCACCAGAGCTAGGATCTTCAAGACAAGCCCCATCACACTCCAGCAGGAGCAGAAGGATAACCTGACCAGCACCGACGTCATCATTGCAGAAGTCGCCACGCAAGGGGCCACCCTGGGAAACGTGGTGAAGGCCCCAACCAGATGCGACGAATTATCGATCATCGCTGAACCGAAGGGCCTACGATCAGCAGCAAAACAGCCACAACGCGCCCACCACGTTACCGACGACGAAATCTACTACAAGTGCGACGATGTTCCGAGCCACATGCCCATGTGGAGGCGGCGACTTCACTACTTCGTCAGGATGCTGCACGCGGACGCGCCGTACCTGCACAGGCTGATCGACGGACTGTGGGAAGATCAAGCCTGGAACGCCCAGATAAATGAGGCCATCGACTGGCTCGGGCGCTTCCTCCTCCAAGGCGAGGAGATCGGTGCCGACGTGTGCGGCTTCGCGCAGTGGGCGCGAAATCGACAAGAGCACGTAGCAAAAGCACTCATATCACGAGCGTGGCTCAGATACCTACAGTGGCAGCGCGACGTCTACAGACGCCGAGTTTGGCAACGGCAACGACACCAGCTGGCCCACGAGTTCGGCCTCGCCAAGCTCAACTTCGAAGGCAGACCTCGGGAAGCCCATCAGGGCTATGTCCGCTACGAATGCGGCAAGATCTTGAAGACCAAGGGCGCGTGGAAGCGGCGCGTCGCCATGGAGCGCGCGAGCTACGACCTAGCTGAGCGCTTGGCCAGATCTACTACCTGCCGTGGGTGCGGCAAAGACTTCATCACAATATCCCGCATCCTCAAGCACTTCAGAAGATGCCCCACATGTCTGGCAGTTCCCCAAGCATTGGAGCAACCGATGGATCCAGAGGAGGCTGCCGACCGGCGAGAGGAGCAACAACTTCAAGTGGCCGCAAGAGAAGCACGAGGACGCGGAGCGACCAAGGCACTCGTACCAGTCCAGCAAGCGATCCGCTTGAAGCTCGCCGACCTCATCGACCCGCACCAGTTACCACCACCAGTCTTCCCACCAGCGGCCGCCAGCATCGAACCAGCAGCACCAGCACCAACGATTTGGAAAAGAAAACATGCAGACCTCTGGTCACGACGGCATTGTTCTCGCTGCACCTCTCTCAGGCGGGAGGCGCGTGGAAGATGTCCAGCAGCACTTCGAAAGGCACGTCGCCTGCTGCAACTTGGGGGCGCTTTCCATCGACGTGCAGATCGACCCCGACAAAGGCGACCTTGCTCAGCAGGACGCGCTGGCATTCAGGTCTAGCGCGATTCGGGCCGGCAGAAGATCTTTGGTATGGTCGCAGGGCCATCATGTGAAACGTGGTGTTCTTCAGGGTGGCACGCCCTCGAGGGAAACGCCCCACGACCCTTGAGGGCCCACGAAATCCCGCGGGGTGTTCAAGCAGCCAGCCAGACGGAACTGCAACAGGTAGTGCTGGGCAACGACCTCTGCAGGACGGCCATCTTGCTCATCGCGGTTGGCCTGCGATACGAAGTATCAGCCATGCTCGAACGCCCGGCGCCCGCCACTCGGCGCCCGCAAGCCCCGAGCAGCTGGCGCAGGGCGGAGACCAAGTGGCCACTGGATCAACGAGACGTAGAACTCCACTACATCGACCAGTGCCTGTTCGGGCAGACGGCGCAGAAACCTACATGCTTACAAGCGGCACACCTTCACGAGTTACAGCAAGAGCAGCGAGCAGTACCTGGCGGGCAGACCTGCCGACGGCACGGACGCGACCGAGCCTGCGGACGCGACGGACGCGGTGGATGGAAGACTACCCCACTCACAGAGTATCTGCCGAGATTGCGCAGAACCATGGCAGCCGCCTTCGCCGTGCGAGGGGGGCAGCTGGCAGACAACGCGCTCTGCGCCGCGACCGACGAGGAGAACCGCGGCTTCTACGCACCTCTGGGCCACTACGCAGAGCCCGAGGCGCTCGGCCACGATTGCCGCGGGGACTGGGGCGCCCGACGGCGCTAGTGCGGGACGGGAGCCCAGCTCGGAAGATGTCAACAGGGGGCGCTCGTGCGCGTCTGGGGTCTGGGCCGTAGTGGCTATGCAGACGGGCTCCCGCATTGTGCGACCACGCCCTAACTTGAGGATTTTCGTTGCCAGTAAAGTTGTTCCGCGACGCTAGCCGCCGGCACCTCGCTACAATCACCAACGACCCCCACAAGGGAGAGGACACCTGGTTGTCAGGCAGCATCCCGCGACCTGCACGACCAGCACGAACAAGCAACGACGACCAGCGCGACCAAGCCTGCGACCATCAAGCCCGGCGCGACCAGCACCGACAGAACCGCCCGCACGACCAACACCAGCCATACCACCACGACCAGCAACAGCCCAACCACCACCACTACGTCACCGTACGTCACCCAACCATGCGACCCCACCTTGAGCCAATCACCGCCTGCGCCCTCCGCCCCAAACTATACCCTTACCGCTGCGATCTCGACAGCATGCTCCGTGCCCCTATCCACGCGAGCCCCTGTTCAGTCAGGCCGTGAGGGCTGGAGCGGAAAACCTGACTTCGTAGAATGCCCCTGCCCTTCTCGACGCCCCACGCGCCACCCGCTGCTTCCCGTCCACGCGCCATTCCCAACCCCTGGCGCCCACCACGACGCCCAATGATTTTCATTAACCAACGTCTACCCCCGCCCACCCCCCACGCCGGTCTTGCGCGACCAGCGCGATCGACAACGTGCGCGCCCCAACAGCTGACAGCATGCATACCGCCGGACAACAGTGACAGCCCCGACGGGCCGCGACCCCAGGCAGCCCGCCATGTCAGGCGAGGTGGCACGCTCAGCTGGGCCAGCCGACGGGCGGTCAGCACGATCTGATGGAGGCGCGAGCCCTCTCAGCTGAGCGGGGCCCACAGTGGTGCCCTCGACGGAGGGGTGGTCGATGCCTCCACTGCGAGCCCGTCATGTCGTCCTGGGGCGCTTTGCCTGCCGCGAGTCAGGCGCGACGGGTGGACAGCCACGCCCACCTAACGCGCAGTGGCCGCCCTGGGGCCGAGCGCGAAAGGTGGCGTGCCACGCCCGCTCGACACCCGGAGGCGCGCGAAAGGTGACAGGCGCCACGCTCGCTCCGAGGCCAACGGACCACCGCGGGACCGACGCAACGTCTTGAGGAAGCCCCGAATGCGTGAACACCAGGTCAGAGTCGCCACGTCGAGCTGGAGGCGTTAGGACGCAAAGTCTTAAGGGAACCCCGAATGCGCGGGAACGCCTCGGGCAAGAGTCGCCACGTGGAGCTGGATACTCGAGGACTCACGAGGAGACACGCGAGGACCCACCGCATACATTGCAGAGTGCGAGCAGCAGGAAGTACGACGTCGACCATCTCCATGCACTCAACCAGCACGACCCACATCACGAAAGCGCTCACAGCGACCAGCACTACCACAAGCACGTCTTCCAGCAACGTCCGGCAACGGCTTGCAGCAACGACCAGCACGAGCAGTGCCAGCACTACTCAGACGACACCACTACCCAACAACAACACTACCAAGTCACAGTTGCCCTGGCATGGCAAGGATCAAACTTCGAGACGGGCTCGAAGGGCGGGGGGGGGCAGGACGAGTGCTGCCCGCGCCTGCCAGGGGGGATGGTGAGGGGCAGGGGGGGGGGGGTAGGACAGCCACTGCCCGCGCCCCCGCAGTCCGTCCTAGCTCGCCACCCCCGCCGCCCCCACGGCGTAGGAGGAGCTCGCCCGGCCGCCGACGAGGCGGAGCACGGGGCAGATGCGACCAAGCCCACCACGACCACCACCAAGCACCAGGCCCGGGGTTCGTCCCCATCGAAGCTTAGTGACCCTTTGCCATGCGGGACGAGGTGGGGCCGCCACTGCTCCCACCCGAAGTCGGTGCATGGAGGCCACTTTAGGTGCGACCACCGACAGCCGCATCCGACACTACCCGACCAATACACCGAACCCACCCGGCCAACCGAACCGACAGAAGCAACCTGTGCCAATGACGTGCAGAAGCGAGGTCAACGATATGATCGGCAGCATCATCGATAGGGAGAACCGCATACTCCCATGCTGTCCTGGCGTGCCGAGCAGCCGCGAGCCAGACGCGAAAGGTGGACGACCACGCCCGCATGACGCGCTGCCGCGCGCGCGCGCGAAAGGTGGCGCGACGCCGCGGCCGCGCGAGGGCGCCCAACCACCGACCGACCCGACGACGCACAACCTCTGCCGAGCCACCGACGGGCGCCAGCCCAGGCACCAGGCACGTCAGGCGAGGTGGCGCGTTCAGCTGAGCCAGCCGACGGGCGGTCAGCACATGCTGATGGAGGCGCAGCCCTCTCAGCTGAGCGGGCACGGCAGTGGTGCCCTCGACGGAGGGATGGTCGATGCCTCCGCTGCTGAGCCGCCGCGCTGTCCCGGGGCGCTTGGCCGCCGAGGGCCAGGCGCGAAAGGTGGGCGACCACGCCCGCAATGACGCGCTGCCGCGCGCGCGAAAGGTGGCGCGACGCCGCGGCCGCGCGAGGGCGCCCAACCACCGACCGACCCGACGACGCACAACCTCTGCCGAGCCACCGACGGGCGCCAGCCCAGGCACCAGGCACGTCAGGCGAGGTGGCGCGTTCAGCTGAGCCAGCCGACGGGCGGTCAGCACATGCTGATGGAGGCGCAGCCCTCTCAGCTGAGCGGGCGCGGCAGTGGTGCCCTCGACGGAGGGATGGTCGATGCCTCCGCTGCTGAGCCGCCACGCTGTCCCGGGGTGCTTGGCCGCCGAGGGCCAGGCGCGAAAGGTGGGCGACCACGCCCGTTTGGCCTGCCAAGAAGAACGCGCATATGAAGAAGATAGGGCGGCGGCGAGCCGCAGAGGATGGAAGACGGCCAGGACAACGCGAGGGCTGCCTGCCCTCTGGCGGCGAGAGCACAGCGCACCGCGCCGAAGGATGCTCCGCCGTTGCCCCCGCGCGAGGGACGGGGGGGGGGGCGCGGCCAGACAGACCAGGGGCGGCAGGAGACGGCGGCTGGAGACCGACGACCGCGAGCAGAAGAGAAGGGGGCAGCCTGCCCCAGCGGCGGCGCGGGCTCAGCGCGAGGCGCCGAAGGGAGTCCAGCCGCTGCCGAGCGGCCAGCCTGGCTGCGAGGAGTGAAGACGGCCGCCAGCCGAGGCGGCCCACGAAGATGCCGACGGCCTGGCCGTTCCCGCGGGCTGACACCCTCGGGTGCGGGCGCGCGCGGCGCCCGACCTGTGGCCCAATCGGGTCCACCTTGAAACCCGGCCTCTCCTCTCCTCCTTCGTCCGAGGTGAAAAAGAGTGGTCCCTGGGCCCCCCTTCCACCCTCGAGGTCGGGTGCCCGGGGCCGTCGCTTGATTGCCCGCGCGGCCCTTGCGGGCTGTTGTGGGGCGCTCCGCGCTCCGGGCGTCTGTGAGACGCTGCTCGGGGCGAGACATGCCAGAAATGCCGGGAAGAGGAGGAGGAGGAGGAGGAGGAGGAGGAGGAAGAGGAGGAAGAGGATGAGGATCAGTGCAAACCCAAGGCGCATCAACGATGTTGCAGTAAAGCCTCTCTCCAAGTTCCCTCTTCGCAGGCCCCCACAATGATTTATTGTCACTGAGGGAAGTGCCCCGTTGGAAGACAACCGTTGGAAAATCATGAGCCGCTCCAAAACACCATTCCTGGGGTTCAACGCCGCGCAACAACCTTCCTGTTGCGCCCTGACGGTCCTGAATCGCGCCAATACAGCGTTCCTGGGACTTCAACACCGGGGCTCATCGTGACGGTTGCGCCCTGACAGCTGATACGTCGTGCCCAAACACAATTTCAGGGACGCCAGCCACAAGAATCATTGACGCCGTTGTCGGTTCTGAGGACGAATCTGTGCGGCGTTGAGGCGAGAGCAGCGTTTTGAAAAGGAACCGCCCTCCATCCGTTAAGTTTTTGCAGATGTTAAAAACAAATGCGCGCGACGCTGAGGCGAGAGCCACATTTTGAAAAGGACCTGCCCGCAATCCGCTCAATTCTTGCAGACTTTCAAGATGAATTTGCGCAGCGCTAAGGCGAGTGCCACATTCTGAAAAAAAGGACCCGCCCTCCATCCGTGAAGCTGCTGTGAAGTTTAAAACGAATGTGCGCGGCGCCAAGGCGAGAACCACATTCTGAAAAAAAACGCCATCCATCCGTGAAGCTGTTGCGAACTTGCAAAACGAATGCGCGCGGCGCTTCGGCGAGAACCGCATGTTGATAATAATTCACTTTCCATCCGTGAAGCTGTGGCAAACTTGAAGCTTCAGGAGCACAAGTGGTGAGGAACTCTTACGGGAAATGCCCGTTTCCCGCTCTACCGACACGTCTCGGGGTTCGACCAGGAGGAGTTATTGATAAGGGAAAGCAATGGAGAAGAAAAAGGACAATGACAATTATAATGAGGAGGTTCTAAGGCAATGCTTCACACGACGCAGGCACGTACATTTTATGGTTTCGCACAAAAGCGAGGCAGAGGGAGGAGCATGAGGTTCAAAATGGCTTCAGAGGATGATGATCCAGGAGGCAAGGCCGCACGGCCGTCGCATGCGACACGTCTCGTCTCCACGCGGATTGGGCTGCCTTCGGGCTGTCTCCGGTCAGTTGGGGCCATTTGGGGCCGTCTTGGGGCCCTCCTGGCCGTTCTCGGGGGGGGGGGGGCCGTCTTGGGCCGCCTTGGGGCCCTCGTGGAACTCTCCGTGGGCCTGGTGGGAGCTCGAGGACCGCAAGTTGGCAGATCTTCGACTTCAGAGCAAGGAAGCGGGAAACGCTGAATCACCTGATGGAAATCCATGCTTGTGGCATCTCGAG
>CAUYUJ010014160.1:834916-862416 GCA_963575745.1 Prorocentrum cordatum
TTCGTGGGCTCCTGGGAGGCCCAGCAGAGGTACGTCTTACGCGTTGCCGCTGCTCTTCTTGCTGCGCTCTTCTGATTTCACTGCTGGGTGCTCTTCTTACGCATTGCGGGTTTTACAGCATGCCCGTCAGCATTGAGTGGCCCTGAGTGTTACCACCACATGTAGAGAAGGGTTTAAGTATAATTACCTAACAGCGAAGACTGATAGGTTTCTAGTGGGGTCAAAAGAGAGCATCATGACTCCTCAGGGGGGGTCGGGGCGGGACCCGGGGCGGCTGCCGCCGAAGCCGAAATCGCTTGGGACATCCTCGCAAAATCGCTCTTGGCGCTCCCAGAACTCCATTCCCGGGCCACATTTTGAATGCCCGGAGCCAACTGTAGGCCACTTCGTACTCTTCGACTTCTCAGAACTCCATTCCCGGGCCACATTTTGGATGCCCGGAGCCAACTGTAGGCCACTTCGTGGTCTTCGAGTTCCCAGAACTCCATTCCCGGGCCACATTTTGGATGCCCGGAGCCAACTGTAGGCCACTTCGTGGTCTTCGAGTTCCCAGAACTCCATTCCTGGGCATGATTTTTGCCCGGAGCCACCTGAGGCCACTTTCGAGTTCCCAGAACTCCATTCCCGGCTTTTGAATGCTGAGGCTGATGCTGAGGCTGAGGCAGGCTGAGGCTGAGGCAGGCTGAGGCTGAGGCCCTGAGGCTGAGGCTGCAGGCTGAGGCTGAGGCTGAGGCAGGCTGAGGCTGAGGCAGGCTGATGCTGAGGCAGGCTGAGGCTGAGGCTGAGGCTGATGCAGGCTGAGGCTGAGGCTGAGGCTGAGGCTGAGGCAGGGCTGAGGCTGAAGCAGGCTGAGGCTGAGGCTGAGGCAGGCTGAGGCTGAGGCTGAGGCTGAGGCAGGCTGAGGCTGACTGCGACTGCCGTTGCCACTGCGACTGTCATCGCGAATGCGACTACGACTGCGAGAACAGCAGAATTCTACAACTGGATTCTCATCTGAATCTTAAGGGGAATGCTTCCAGATATGCTCCTACACATCGCTGTTAGGTTGCTTTGCCGGGATAATCCGTAAGGGCTTCGCCCCCTGCCGCCGGCCCCCCCTCTCTCGGAGAATGGGCCATGGAAGAGCTAAGTCATGAGGCTTTGGCGCTGTCGTTCAGCAGTATCGGAACTTCATGCGAGGCCGATTCGCAATCGGCAAAACCAACTGATCACAAGAGGGGTTACCACACAGGGCGATTGGTAAGACGTGTATGGTTTACGAGCTTGGTTACCACACCTTGGGATTAAAGGGCCGAGGGAGTACTCGCAGTTTGGGTTACCACGCCTTGCGATGGATGTGCGTGAGGGGTGGCACCGAATTTCAGAAATGTGGCAAATCCCATGTGTTTTTGGACCCTGACCCCGCGGATCTGCGTGAGGGGTGGCACCGAATTTCAGAAATGTGGCAAATCCCATGTGTTTTTGGACCCTGACCCCGCGGATCTGCGTGAGGGGTGGCACCGAATTTCAGAAATGTGGCAAATCCCATGTGTTTTTGGACCCTGACCCCGCGGATCTGCGTGAGGGGTGGCACCGAATTTCAGAAATGTGGCAAATCCCATGTGTTTTTGGACCCTGACCCCGCGGATCTGCGTGAGGGGTGGCACCGAATTTCAGAAATGTGGCAAATCCCTTGTGTTTTTGGACCCTGACCCCGCGGATCTGCGTGAGGGGTGGCACCGAATTTCAGAAATGTGGCAAATCCCCTGTGTTTTTGGACCCTGACCCCGCGGATCTGCGTGAGGGGTGGCACCGAATTTCAGAAATGTGGCAAATCCCATGTGTTTTTGGACCCTGACCCCGCGGATCTGCGTGAGGGGTGGCACCGAATTTCAGAAATGTGGCAAATCCCCTGTGTTTTTGGACCCTGACCCCGCGGATCTGCGTGAGGGGTGGCACCGAATTTCAGAAATGTGGCAAATCCCATGTGTTTTTGGACCCTGACCCCGCGGATCTGCGTGAGGGGTGGCACCGAATTTCAGAAATGTGGCAAATCCCTGTGTTTTTGGACCCTGACCCCGCGGATCTGCGTGAGGGGTGGCACCGAATTTCAGAAATGTGGCAAATCCCTGTGTTTTTGGACCCTGACCCCGCGGATCTGCGTGAGGGGTGGCACCGAATTTCAGAAATGTGGCAAATCCCCTGTGTTTTTGGACCCTGACCCCGCGGATCTGCGTGAGGGGTGTCGATTTCGAGCCCCCCCAGCAATTCAGACAACGCACCCAGGGGGTGCTAAAAGTCCCGTTTGGGCCTCCCCCCCCTCGCGCGGTCAGTCAATTAGTTACAGTAACCAGCAAGAAGCAGAACTGTAACACTGGAAACTACAAGCTACAACTGGTACTGGAAACTGCGAACCCGCGCCTACAGCCTGGTGGCCCCACAAGGGGGCCGGCGGATTTTTTATACATCTGCTGGCAACGTTCCCGTACCAGTGCATGTGCGCGCCGCCAGATGTTCTTTGTTTCTGCCGCTTCCGTGCCAAATGGCGCGCATCGCCAGAAACATTTGCTTCCCTGGGCTCCGTCGTGCGGCCTTTCATTGTCTCGCCAGCCTTGCTACAAGCTGCGGATCGCAGTCTGCTCGGTGCCCCAGGACACCCACGGCAGCAGCTTCCCCTTCTCTTTCCTTCCCTTTTCTCCCACTCCATCGTTTCCCACCTCGCCCGTCTCCCCTCCCCTCCCGTCCCCTCCCATTAACTCTCCTCCCTCCTCCCCTCCCCGCCTCCATCCATCCCTCCATCCCTTCCTCAACCCTTCTGTCCTTCCCTTCGCCATCGTACCCCCTTTTCGCTCCCTTTCTTTCCGCGGGTACTTGCCCGCTGCAGGGACTCAGAGACCGACCCGCCGCCGCGTCACTGGCAAAAAATAACGCCTGCAGGTGTCCCAAGAAGGCTCGAAGACGGCCCCGCAAAACCCAGCGCGGCCCCTAGAGGCTACAGGACAGTCCCAAGGGGACCCTCCCCCCCTGAACTCGAAGTTGGCACGCACGGGGGAGGCTGCGGTCGACGTGCAGCTCCTCAGACCCACCGCCAACGCTGCACATTGGGAGGAGGGGCAGGCGTTGGCCGATGCGGCATGAGTGTTCGCTGTTTTTGTTTCCCGAGGCCTGCATCGCACGTGGCTGCTCTGAGCTGGCCCCCCTCCCCCACAGGGGGTCCACTCTCCACTCCTCGATTGGCCGAGCGGCGCTCCTCGCCTCCTGGCGACCCGTCTTCCGAGCCCGCGGGTCGTCGAGGCAGCGCGGAGCCGGCAGGGCGCGTCGCCGGCAGGGCTGGCGACGTCGCGCCCTCTCCGCCCCCCCAGGGCAGCTCGCTGCCTCGTCGTGGTCGTCGTCGCCGCCCGCCCCTCTTCAGAACGTGAAGAGGCCCAGAGATCCGACGCTACAGCAAAAACTGGAGCGGCGGGATTTTCACAGTTTTCGGCCTCTCCAGGTGCCCTCGCCGGGCCTCGAGAGCGTCAGAAAGCGACGCAGGACGAAAGACCGGCCCTGGGGAAGTGGTGTGGACCTCCGGGGAACACGCACCGAAAAAATTGGAGCAGTCGGATAATACCGCTGGGCGTCCCTCGTCGCCACGGCTGGATCCGCCTCGAGAGCCTGGTCATAGCGCGCCCCTGGGGAGGGCCGGGGAGCAGCGGTATCCGTGCCCCGGTCCGTCCCACCATCGTGCGGCGGGCACCCCGGAGGACTCCAGCTGCTGGCTGGAGGAGGTCTGGCGCGCCAACGCCGTCGTGGACCCGCAGGCTGGCGGCGCGAGTCTCCTCCGAGTTCTGTCATCCTCTCATTCTGTTTGGTCCTTCCGTAGCTATTTCTGCTCCTCCGGGCACCCTCCCTTCCACAGCCTTTAAGTCGGGCATGTCCCTCTACAGGAGGAATCTGCAAGAATGGTGGAAAAATAGTATGGTGACGTTTTTGTCGCGCTCTTTTGACTAGTTTTGATTATTCGTTCTTCCAAAATCCGCCTGTAGGAGATGCCCAACCTATCACTACCTCCCCCCCCTTCTGGTCTTATTTCTTGTTTTTTCTTGTGCACGTGTCGCACCAAACGTGCATTCTTCCCCTTCCAGGGTCGCCAACAGATTCCGAAGACCGCGGTGTTGCCCGCGCCCGGCGGTTCTTAGCTGTCGGGCGGGCGCTTATGGGGGGCGGCCTGAGTGGGGGGTGAAGAAAAGAAAATGACCCTAAGTCGAATAATATTAAATGCCATCATCAAAAACTTTTGGCGCTCCGCGCGGATTTCTTGGATCCGCACTGGGCCCCCCAGGCGGCGCCTCCGGCGCCGCCCCTGGCGCGCTCCGCGCGCCCGGGAGGGCGGTCCAGCGCAGTGTCCCCTGGCGGCCCAAGAGTTTATGTTTGTGTAGTTTTTCCTTTTTCTACTAAAGGGCCCCTTTAGGGCCCTGCTCTCCACTCCCATGTAGGTCACCCCTCGTTGCCTCCCGCCCGAAGCTAGGCCTGCACGCTTCGCTTCGTCCGTCTTCGTCTTGCTATTCGCCTTCTGGCTCCCATCGTCTTGGCAGGGTGAACGCTCGTGCGCTTCCAGAAGTACCGCCCGCTCCTTCCTCCTCCTCCTCCTGCTCCATTCTTTTTCCTTATGAGCAATTTCTCTCTGTCGCACCCCGAAGGCAGTTTTTAGGGCGGGCCAGGCGTTTCGCCTGAGACGTCCTCACCATTTGTGACCCTGAAGCTTAAACATTGGCAACAGCTTCACAGATGGAGGGCGGGCTGTTTTCAAAATGTGGCTCTCGCCTTCGCGCGGCACACATTCGTTTTAAACATTTGCAAGAGTTTCACGGATTGAGGGCGGGCCGTTTTCAAAATGTGGCTCTCGCTTTAGCGCAGCGCACATTCGTTGAACAAATTGCAAGAGTTTCACGGATTGAGGGCGGGCCCTTTTCAAAATGTGGCTCTCGCCCTAGCGCAGCGCACATTCGTTGAACAAATTGCAGGAGTTTCACGGGTTGAGGGCGGTTCCTTTTCAAAATGTGGCTCTCGCCCTAGCGCCGCGCACATTGGTTTACATCATTTGCTAGAGTTTCACGGGTTCCCATCATCAACGTGCCAGAAATGGTGCGTTGAAAGGATTCAGGATTATGCGGGTACAACAGTTATTTCGCTGCGTTGAAGTCGCAGGAATGGCGTTCTGGCACGATTCAGGATTGTAAAGACGCAACAATCGGGTTGATCGGTGGCGTTGGAATACCGAGAACAATGTTTTGGCATGCTTCAGGGTCTTCAAACGATTGTCTTCCAAAGAGGCAGTCCCTCAATGGAAATGGACCGTTGTGGGGGCCTATGAAGAGGGAGCTTGGAGGGAGGGTTTATTCAAACATCGTTGATGACTCTTGGGTTTACACTGGTCCTCCTCCTCTTCCCCCTCCTCCTTCTGCCCCTCCTCCTCCTCCTCATCCTCCTCCTCCTCTTCCTCCTCCTCCTCCTTCTCCTCCTCCTCCTCCCCCTCCTTCTCCTCCTCCTCCTCCTCCTCCTCCTCCCCCTCCTCCTCCTCCTCCTCCCTCCTGCCAGTACTGATAACAACTTCCAGCGGTGAGGAAGGTGCATTCGCAAGTTGCTGGCCACCTCGCTTCGAGAGCGCATTCTCATGATCATCATGATCACCATGGTGATAATGATGATGATCATCATCGTCATCAGCATCATCAACATCATCATCAACATCATCATCAACATCATCATCATCAGCAGCATCATCATCATTCCCCGCTTAGCTGGGACGGGTCTGGAGAGGCTGCCTCGTCGCAGTGGAGATTGCATTGGCCGCCTTGCCCCTGGACCGACGACCTTGGGAACTTTGGCTTAGCGTGTGGCGCCGCCGGTTCTGGACCACGACGCTTCGACGCGACACGCTATCCATGTCCTGGTCCCCAGGCGTCAACGTCCCGAGCCTTTTCCAGCCTCCCGCCCCGCGGAGCGGAGCGACACGCTAATCGCTCGCAGGGCACAGCGACCAGGGCCGCCGCCGCGACACGCTAAGCAACAGTTCCTGACAGCACGCCCGATCCCGATCCGACTCCTCTCCCTCGCTTTGTGGGTGGATCTCTCAAGCTCTCCGCCGCCTCTGGCGGTGTGCATTGCGAGCAGGAACACGGCAAAGCCACAGGAAAGCACCGCATTGACAGTGTAGCTTCGCACACGTGACAATTGCTAACGAGCAAGAACACAGCAAAGCCCCAGGAGAGCGAGGCATTGTCTCGCCGGGCAACCCGCAGGGGCGCCAGCGCAAAGTGCTCCCCGCGGTCGGGGCCGCCTCCTGCCTCGGCCGGCGCCGAGCGAGATGCAGCGAGGCCCGTGCAGGCGAAAGCCACCGAGCGAAGGGCCACCTCGGACTCGGGAATCAGGTCGAACGAAAGGGGCTTTGGATGCCGGGCCGTTCCTAACAGCTGGGTCAGAGAACGAACTTGCTCGTGGCCGAGGCTCGCCGTGGCCAGAAAAGGCCCCCGTCGTTCCTTACTCTGCGTTCGACGGTGGTAATGAGCACGATGGCCGAATGTTGCGCCGCCGGCCGCGAGGCGCAGGTCCAGCGCAGGGCCCAGGAGGACTTGGCCGAACGAATGGGGGGATAAACGGGGGGTTACGAAATCTGCTGCATGCAGCTGGTTTCGGCCCCGCCGCCGGGCCCGTTCCTCGATACATGGCGTCGGGAGGCGCTTGGAAATTCAGCCACGTGAGCTGATTCTCAACCCTGCCCTCTGCTATCCCCCCCCTTTCGTTCCCCCTGGAGGAGGGGCTCCCAGGTCCCCGGTCGTTCCTCAGGCTTGGGTCGGAGAGTTTTCTCGTGGCCGAGGCTCGCCGTGGCCAGAAAAGCCCCGTCGTGCCTGACCTGCAAGTGGCGCTCCTCATGGCAGCACGACGGCTGGGGTGTGGCGCGACGGCTGATGGACAAAATCCTGCACCTTTTTTGCAGATTTCTGTTTTCGCCCCCCCCGCGCCCCCAATTCAATATTGGCAGGCTGTGGCGCGATTTGTCGATCTGCCGACTGGCCTAAATCCTACACCCCGCGGGCGCAGCTAATCATCATTGAATCGGGGACAGGGGGGCGCGTGGAAGATTGCGCCGTCGCCCCGGTTGCGCGGCTGGTGCAGGATTTTGTCCATCGACCGGAGTGCGCGAACGTATGATCAAAGCTCCGCGCTCACCGCGCGGAACGCGGATCCCGAAGCCAGGAGGTCCCGGGGGTTCGTCCCGCGGTCGGGGTCGCAGAGCTGCCCTACTTTCTAAGCGGGGGGGGGGGGGGGCGGCGCAGATAAATCGAGCCCAGTATCGGGATAAATCGCTCCCAGAACGTCCCCTGAGCGTCCCAGAACGCTCTCAGAGCGTTCTGAACCTCTGTGAGAAGGCCGTGCCTCCCGATGCATCCCCCAGAACTGCCGCATCTTAGAGATTTCCAATCGATCCCGATCCGACTTGCCCCATCATGCCTTCGCTTCAGCTGCAGAGCAGTGCGCAGGTAGCGGCGCTTCGCGCCAGCGCGGAGCGCGGAACGCGAAATCAGAATGTCCACCGGGCTCGTTTGTCGACGTGCCGCCAGAAGGCGCGTGTTGGCTCGCCTCGGCAAGCCTTTTGCGCCTCGGCCCCGAGCCAGCGGCGGTCGCAGCTCCGGGCTCCCGCCAGGCTGGCGGTAAAGCGTCCTGGGCTTGCGTGAAGAGCGACGCCTTCAATAGGAGCGGCGGGGTGTGGGGACGTGGGAGGCGAAGGGTGGAGGGGAATGGTGAAGAGGAGGTGAAGAAGGGGGGGGAGAAGGATGAGGAGCGGGAGGACGAGGAGGAGGAGGAGGAGGAGACGGAGGAGGAGGAGGAGGAGAGGGAGGAGGAGGAAGTGTTAGAATGCGCTGAACGGAGTGGCTGGAGAGCCACTCCGCAGATGGTAGAATCCGCAGAGGAGAGGGAGGGGGAGGAAATGTTGGAATACATCTGGTGAGATGTTCCAATCTCCCGCATTTACAAAAGGTAAAGAGTAGGAGCTGAGACATCCAGGCAGTCGAGCGATCCGAGCAGCACTCACGCCTCCCAAACGTGCCTCTTGCTCCGTATAAGACAATCCAACAATCATGCCTCCACGAATCCCAGTCTGCATAATCATACATACACCGTATCCTGGGACAACGACATGCGTGGACGCAAAGGCAGTGAGCGGCACAACATTGATCTGCTTTCGAATGAAGAGGCCGACGCCACCAGTTGGTTGACCTGCATCTGCAAGAAGGGCGTCAGAGATGAAGGCCTGCCAGCCTCGCTTCATGCGCGACTCCTCAGAAAGTTGCCTCGTGAGCCCAATCAAGTGCAACTCCTGCCCAGCAGCGATTGGTATATATCGTGTGAGTGGTCGAAGAAGTCCTGCGTCTGCGGCCTTCCCAAACTGCTGAAAGTGGCCGTACGCAGCGAGGAGGTCCGACGCGGGGCCTCCTGCGTGTCTGCGGTGGCGGCCTGGACTCCACCAGCTTCACGTCGTCAGGCGGGACACCCCTCTCCAGCGAAGCACGAGTTGTCCAATGCGACTGCAGAACCACTGCCAGTGTCCATTATGTCAGTATCAGAAGCACAGCCGGAGGCCAACGCCGTCGTTGCCGTCTTTTGCGGGTGACCCACCTGAACACCAGCATAACCATACATGCCAGCTCCGACCTGAGAGGACGAAGGCTGAGAGGGCAACGTGTACGAGTTCGCCACTCTCTCAGCCTCCGATGGCCCTTGCGTTGATGCGGCACTCGCCGGGGTCGCCATATATTCTCCCACGCCATTTGTTGTGGGCGCCCATGTTTGACAAGAGCCTCATTCTACTAGATGAGGGAATTGATGTTTGACAAAACTGCGCAGCGTGTGCCCGCATACCAGTCGAAGTGGACCTTTCGCCCAACTCCACTGCGGTCAAAACTGCGCGCGTACCTGCTGAAGATTCATGGTCATCGCCATGATCATGGCGACGGCCAAAACTGCTGGCAGCCCTTGCGGACTGATCAGCGGCACATTGTCCACGATAGTATGCCACCGTCACTATGGTCCCATCATGCGCTTGACGAGGCATTGTGGTCAGGAAGGTGGTGGCGACGAACCTGGATGTCCACGCCACCGCCGTGCGCACGAAGGTGTCTAAGGTATTAGCCTGGCTGTGTCGCTTGCCCATGCTGGCCGTCAGCGAGCTCAACGTCGTCGGGGTCTTCTGAGGGAGTAGCTGCATCCCGTGGGTGTGCCGTGCCAGGTGATCGCTCCCCGCGATCCTCCGAAGGAGAGCGATCACCTGGCACGGCACACTCCTTCGGGGGCTCGCGAGGCGCTGCGCTGCTTCGCGACAGTCGCACGAAGCTCCCTGAACCGCTTGCTGAGCGCGGCCATGTGGGTACTGTCGCCCCCCGCCGTGACCATCGGAGCTGGGTCGACAATCTCGTCCAACCGTTCGATGGCATCATCAAGGCTCTTGTCATCTTCCGTGCCCGCTGTCCGAGGTGCCGCCGCCATGATTGCAGCATTCGCCGCAGCAGCCCGAGTGTCGATCGCATCCAGCTCCTTCTCTGCCTGGTCAAGTTCCGCCTGCCTGGTGCAGCTGTCCTTGAGCTCGCCAACCTGCCCGCGCAAGCCCGTGACCACCCTGGTCCTCTGCGCCTGGCGATCCGGTGACCGTCTGAGAAGATCATCTGGTGCTCGCGTGGCGCGCTCGGCCTCCCCTGCCCCTTGCAGTTCACGGCGTGCAGCCACGATGAGGGCACTCCGTACCGTCCGGGCCGAGGCGACGCAAGGCTCCAAGGGCACTCCATAGGCCATGCGAGCTCGTGCGACCGAACCCGACGCTGCGGGAGGCTCCTCCGCAGGCTCCGGTTCCTCGTCGCCCTCCCTGCCCGCGGGCCTCCGCGCGACGGCCGGCTCGCAGACCGCCGAGGGGCTGGCGAGCGCGGCGGGCGCTGTTGTTTTTTGGAGGTCCTGCTGGATCTGGTTTGCTTGCTCGATCTCGCCCGCAAATCTAGCACCTGTCGTTGGAGGCGTATAGCACCTGTCGCTGGAGGCGTCGTTGCGGCTGTGCCCGCACTGCCTAGGAGCAGCGCGGTCCTGGCGAGGATCCATCTTGTGGCCATCCTTGATCCCTCGACCTCTCCTTTTCATAGGTGGCCGCCAGCCGGAGGAGGAGGAGGAGGAGGAGGAGGAGGAGGAGGAGACTGGGTAGGAGGAGAGGGTGGGATTTGTGGAGAGGAGGGGCAGGATGATAGAGAGCAGGAGGCTATGAAGTGCGGGCAGGAGCTCGAGGCGAAGGAAGGGGGGCGGGTGGAGGAGGAAAAATAGGACGTGAATGTGGGGTGGCCTCCCCTCCTTCCTCAATTTCCCTCCCCTCCTAGTGGCACGGGCCACGGCCCTGGAGACTTGCCTCTGCTTCGGGATCCCTCGTGCGCGTGCGCGAGGTGGATCGGTCGTGCGTGAGGATGGAAAACGGAGAAGGAGAAGGAGGAGGAGGGGTAGGAGGAGGAGGAGGACGAGCGCCTGGAGCGCTCGGCAGCCTGCGCAGGAAATAAGGAGGAGGAGCAGGAGGAGGAGGATTACGGGATTACGGGATTCAACCACCGTCATTGTGGCAACCTTAATCAGACGACGAGGAGGAGGAGCGGGCGGGGCCCCGCCTGGAAGCCGTCGGTGTCGTGCTCAGCGAGGCCGCAGCAGCGCGGAGCACCGCTCCCGCACAGACGGCCCCGCGATCCCCCGACGACGACGCCCCTCCTCGCTCCTCAGTATCCCCCTCATTGGGGGGATTTCCCTCATTGGGGGCCTCGTCAAACACCACCTCGGGAAGGGTGGAATACCTCAGGTACTCGTCGAGCTCAACAGGTGCAGAGCTCTCCTCACAACCCGTGGGTGGGACACTCACAGCAAGAGACGCCAGAGAGACAGTCTGAGCATCTCGGATAGCAGTGGGTGGGCCACGGTACGAGGGGAAAAGCCCACGCGCAATCCTGGAAAGATTCTCATGCCCTTTCCTCGAAGGGGCCTGACACTGCTGAACCAGTCTGCGGGGGTTCACCGTGGCCGTCATGCCACAGGAGGCGCAGAACTTTAGCCCGAATTTAGACCACTCATGCAGACGGTGGCTGCTGTGTAGCAGCTGGCCTCCAACCTTGACAACACCCGCCAACGCCGAGAATCCTTCACCTGAGAATCGAGCAGCGGCCGAGCACAAACTGCCCTGGGGCTCCACGCCCACAGGGGCAGAAGACACGACACCACACGGCAGCTCGCCCAACGGGGCCAGAACGGCAGAGACACCATCATTCCGAGCCACTCCCGACGAGGCCGACGAGGGGTCGGCGGCACGGGCACCACACGGCGAGCCCGCAAAGTCACACAGGTTGGACGCATTAACAACCTGCCTGCACCCTACACAAAAGTACTTTCCCTGGCCAAGCTTCTGGAATTGATGGGAAGAGCTGGCCAGGGCTACCTGGAGGCGAGACCTGCGCACCCTCTTGAATTGCAGGGGGGCCGATCCGCCAGCCAGGGAGACACTTCCAGGGTGTCGATCATAGCTCTACGTGCTCTCCGGCGGACAAAGGACGCAATGATGTCGTAGCGGTCCGTCTGGGGCACAGGAGCTTGCACAGACAGATCCCAACCCCTCCTCGCCGCCCACCCCGCCCAGACATCAGCAATCGCATTGCCTTGAGACAGGAAACACTGAAACGGGGCGGAGATCAGGGACGGGTCGTCCTCGAGGTGGGATGGGGTCCAGAGCACTTCCACAAAGCCAGCACCGCGACAAGACACCGCAAGACAAATTCTGACCCACAGATCTGCATTACGACCACTTGGTCGATACATCCTGCCAGACTTCCAGCCGTCCACGACTGGCGTACAGTCCGAAACGTAAGCGATAGGCCCACTGGTGTTCTCCAAAGCGAGAGCCAGAGCTAACAATTCTGCACGGGGCACCGTCTGAATTGTTCCAGCAAGGGGGACGGCGAGACCACTCCGTGGGACCCACGCCTCGGCCATGGGGGAAGACATCGCCCGTGACGTGTCCAACGCGCTCAAGACAAACAACAGAGGCCCCGCAGCGACGCCTGCGGCTGGCGGACGTGTGATTTCCCCCCCCCGAGCCGTCCCCAAAAACATATAAAAGGATGCCCCCCTACAGGAGACGAGAGCTTACGCAAGGGCACCGAGCCAAAGGGGATGGGGTCAGATAGTCCAGGGCCTTCAACAAAACGCGGCACCGTGAGAGAGGATGCCGTCACTCCTCGAAGCCAGAGAGCGGGGTCGGAATCCACGCCCGTCAGGGCTGAAAAGATTAGCGCCTCCGTGGAATCATAATTTGGGTGACCACTGTTCTTTTTGCACTCCCAGACGCGGTGGCGCAGCGTCTCGCGGCACTCTTGGCAGCGAGGGCAGGGCGGGCTGACGTCGTAGCCCGCGTCCAGCTTGCGGTCCTGGGGCCACTGTCCGCCCGAGACCACGGTGAGCGTCGCGCCCCACATGTCCATGGAGCCCTTCTTCGCGAAGGCGTTCAATGCCGCTTGGATGGGCTGCATGTCCGCACCCTCGTGCAGCGTGTCGCCGTGCGGGTGCTTGGAGGCCCTTCTCCAGGCTAAGCGGGAGACATCCCTGCCGAAGGTGGTGAGCAGCCCCCCGAAGTCGCCGAGGACGGTGTCCTGGAAGCCGCTGCCGCCAACCTTCGGGGAGAACCGATCCTCCGCGCCACCAGGCCCATGACGACGCCACTGTACTGGTGAAATCGGCTCCCATCCTGCCTGGATCAAGGTGGCCTGCAGGGCCGCGCAAGGCCCTCGAACTCCACGCCAGGAAATCTTCTCGCCGAAGCTAGACCTGCCCTTCCCCCATATCTTCCGAATCCGAGGGTGTAAACCTGGCTGCGCAAGCCAAATGCGGACCCACTCCGTGACCAGGCTGCGGCGCAGTGCGCTCCAGGGTCGTCAGCCCCCAGCGTGGCCTGCAGCACTGATTGAAGGCAGCGGCCACGCTTGTGGCCAGCGATGGCCACGGCCGCCTGGCGACCGAGGGACAGGACCGTGGACGGGGGAGCCCCCGTCGCCTGGTGCCCATAGGTCGCTGCAGGGTAGGAACCAGTGCGCCACAGACCGCGAGCAACCTTGCGACTCCCGTGTAGCCGTCGCAATTTGTGAATCTGCTTGGAGAGCTGCTTCGTGCGCTTCACGCGCATCCGAAACTTGCGCTGTGTGCGGCTTCTCCCGCCAGCAGCGTCCACGCCGAGGTCGACCGCACACCTCGTAAGCTGAACTGGAATGCCCAAGCCACGTAGGGTGTTGACCAGGGGGGGGGGGGGGGGGGGGATGCTGGCGGAGCCCACCACCAATCTGGTTTTGCCCGAAACCGTCAGGCGGGCCTGCTCGAAGGAGGTGGCAAGGGAGCCCGCCGCCGTGACCATGTCGCCGATGACTCTGCGCCCAACCCCCCCGAGCGGCACGCCGTGTCATCGATGAAAGTCCATAGCCCTTGTGGTCGGCGCAACAACGTGGGCCTGCTGCAACAGTCCATGGAGGAAGACCTTTGCCATGTCCACACCTCGAGGCGAGCCTGCAATGACCGAGCGTCCCGCCTGGAAGGCACGACTCACCATCCTGCCCTTCTTGAGCATCTTGGGAGAGGCGCACGTGGAGACCTCCAAGAGGGTGATGATGTCGGAATGGCCCAAGGAATGGCTGGCCTTCATAAGTAGAACGAAGCTGATGGAATCAGATAACTTCTGCGAATCCAGAAACAGAGTAGCGTGATCAACATTCATAAGCTCAGCACACTCATCCATGAGATCCCTGGTGAGGGCTGCACACAGAGCTGAGCTACCTGCTATAGCCGTGTCCCAGAAGGCACCCAACTTCTCGGACCAGGCCGTCGAGGGGCCCAGTCGGCTCCAGACCTTGAAAGGGAGCGGAAGCAGCCCCAGCACTCGGCAGCCCCCAGCGTCCTTGGGGATGGTCGCGCCCAAGGATGTCGAAAACGTGTCTGGCCACACTCCCTTCTGCCCAACCGAGTTGACGAGGTCCACCAGCAGGCGGCGCCCCACGTCGGGGAGCCGAAGGACATCGCGCGGACCCAAAGCATCGACACCTTGAGCTTCGGAGGGGGCCATGACCCTGAGGACACAATCCAGCTGGTCCAGAGTGATGGGCGACAGGCCCTGGTCCTTGGAATCCCTCAAGAGCTGCTTGCACCAGAAAGGAACATCGGCCGAGCTGTCAACACGCTCAGTCCAGATCCCCTCCCACTGATCACGATAGATTTCCAGCATCGCCAGAGGATCTCCCGTGGGTCTGCCCTGGGGGTCCACTAACTCTTTCTCAGGGCCAGCTTGCGGTTTGACGTGGGCATGGGCAAGTCGGGGCTTGAGCTTCCACTGTTGTTCGAGCCACGTCATGAAGCTAGCTCGGGCCGCCATCAAGGCGCGTCCTTGGGCCAGGTCGGCAAACTTGTAGGTCAGGTCGTAGAAGAGCTGGAAACTCTCGTCATCCAAGGAATCAACACAGTCAATGCCACTCTTCCAACCTTGGGCTAGCTCCAGCGTGGCCTTCTTACCAAAGTAGGCGTCCTTCCTGATGAGGTCCATGGTGCCAGCGTGCCTCCTCAGGTGAGCGAGGCAGTCGCGCGCCTGAGCTGGGTCCTTGCCGCTGCGTCGGAGGGCCGCGTAGCGTCCAACCAAGGTCGAGGTGATGCCCCACCACTCGGCAAACTCGTGGCGCGTGTGGGCCCTGCCAGGGGTAGGTTTCAACCTGACCTCACGAGTGGCAACTCCAGCAGCACGGCCAGCGTAGGTGCACCAAGACCCAGGCGGGGTGCGCTCAGCTCTCAGGATGGCCGCTTCCAGGGTGCTGACCCAGATGTCGAAGTCGTCGGTAACCTGGGCTCGGTCCTCAGGAGCCCACTCGAAGATGTGGAAAGCTGCCTTGTCAAACGCAGCTCGGGCGCCAGCTGGCCGTGCTCGACGGGCGCGCGAACGCGCCAGAGAGGTCATAGCCAGACGATCGGCAGCCAAGACGTCCGCACGCATGCAGTGCGCCGAGGAGGGGAAAGGTGCCGACGACGAGGAGGCCCCTCCCAGCGGGCCCCGATCAGGTACCGTCACATGCTCAGGTGGCCCCTGCCGCTCCCAGTCATCACAGGGGCCCGGAACTCCTTGCCAGGCGCCAGCAGGCGGCGGCAGGGGCGAAGACGGCGCCACATCCCAAGCTGGGTTGAGCCAGTCGGGTTCCCTGTCCTCCTGCTCGGCTTCCACAACACACATCTCAGGTAAAACGTCACCTTCCAAAAACTCGAAAGCATCAAGCACGTCGCCCATGGTGCTACGGAACGGCAGGTGCGTGGATTGGCCCCCCTGGACGACCGTGGGCCCTTGGCCGCTCACGCCACCCCCGGCTTGCGCCTGGCCTCCCAACTGCCCCAACTCGGCTCCCTTACTACCGCCCTCGGAAGGGTTGGTGGGCTCGCCTCGTTGGTCCAGGGGCTCTGTGGGTGGGGCGGCTAGGGGCCGCGAGGTGCCCGACGCCGAGGGGGTGCCCGAAGTACATGCGGGTCCGCGGGGGGGGCCCCCGACCCCGTATGCGTGTCCCAGCGCACACAAATCTGTGATCTGCGCAGCAGTGGAGGCCACCGAAAGCGAAGTCCGTGCGGGTCCGCGGGGGCAGCCCCCGACCCCGTGTGCCTCTGCCAGGGCACGCGTAGACGAAGCCGTAGGGGTGGGAGCCGCCGATGCCGTAGGACATGGGGCTGGGTGCTGTGACTCCGAGGGTCTGAATCCCTCCGCACCCAGCCCGGGTCCGCGGGGGGCGCCCCCGACCTCGTGCACATATCTCAGCGTGCGCTTCTCTATTCTCCTTGCCGCTCGCGCCCGTTCAGGTCCTGCAGCTTCTCGGCCCCAAGCTTGCTCTTCTCGCCCCCCGCTCCCCCCGCCGCGCGCGCGCGGCCAGGGCGCCAGGGGGCTTGCGGTTGCCACCGCCGCGCAGGTTCCTCTTCACCTACGCGGCGGTGTTCTACTTGCTGGGCTACGAGCTGCTTTGGGCCACTGCCGCAGGCAGGGGTCCCAACGCTTCCTCCGTGATCTGGCTGGTTCGGGGTCGCTCTTTCACCCCGCCAGTCAGAGCTCGGGTGGGGGTGGGCCGGCTGCCTCCTGTGGGCACCCGGCAGCGGCGAGTGTGCACACTCTCCGCTCGGGCGCCGCTGCCCCCCTGGCAGTGCGCGCCCGTGTCATCTGGGCGTGGCCCCAGCCAGGCCGTCCAGGCAGGCGTCTGACCTGCTCGCGGGTTCCTCCCGCGCCTGCCGCAGCTGCTGCTCGTGTGACGCTGGCTTCTGAGCCCCGTCCCGCAGGCTCGGCATCCGATGGCGCCTGCCTCCCTTTCGCCGCTACAAAACTCCCCTCCTTCCTCTTGCCTCTTCCCCTTGGACCCCGGAGCGGACGCCCATCTGAGGAGAGGAGTAGGAGGTGGAGTTCCCTCGCATCACGAGGAGGCCGCGCCATCGGCCCGGAAGAAGAGTGCTCGCGCTACGCCCGTTGCCGGCGCCACTCAAGGGTCGAGCCCGCCCGCCGCCGAACGGTCTATTGCTCGCGCCACGAGTGTCGCCGCCGCCTCTCGGAACACCGCCCGCCTGGCAACAGGCGGAGAGGCCACCGGCGCGAAGATAACGGCGTCCAGGACGGAGGAGTCGGAGTCGGTGGACCCTCTCTTTCTCCACTCCCCCTCTACTCCTCCCCCTCCAGTCGCCGCTTCGCCATGGCTCAGCTGCCGTTCGCGGCATCGTTTCCCTCGCGTGGGCAACGACAGGCGCGCGCGCGCCCAGGGCCCTTCGGGCGGATCGGGACCCAGCGGATTTGAGGGGGTTGGCATGCGCCCTTCCAGCGATGCTGCTACGGCCCCGCAGGGGAGGGGTCGTGCCGCCCACTCAACCGTCGGCCTGGCTCACCAGTCTGGCCGCCCGCCGCGAGCAAGTTTTCTGGCCGCCTCGCCCGCTCCCGCGGGTTTTCGGCCCCCTCCAGGGTCGGAGCCGTCGGTTGTCGAAACCAGGCGGGGCGGGAGCTCTGTTCGTTTGGCAATCACCCACGAGCTGTCGCGCGCGGTGCCTCCCCCGCCTACTGTAGCGGCGGACGCTGTGGATTCTGGCGGTTTGGAGGGGGTGGGTATGCGCTCCTCCAGCGATGCTGTTGCGGCCCCGCAGGGAGGGGTTCGTACCGCTCCCCCAGCCGCCACCGCAGTTAACCAGCTTAGCACCCCGCCGCGAGACGGTCCCAAGGCAGCTTTGCCCTCGCTTTCGGGACTCCAGCTCCCTTCAGGGTTGGAGCCGCCGTCACAGACGCGTGCCGAGCGCACAGGGCCACCGCGGAGCAGTCCCAGAGCCGCCTCGCCGACTCGCGCCAGCTTCCGGCCCCCCCCTGGGTTGGAGTCGCCGTTACAGCCGCGTGCTTGGCGGATGGGCCCACCGCCTGGCTTTGATGCACGAACACCAGCACTGCCGGCGGCAGCACCAACGCCTGCGCTTACGCCGGCACCAGCGCCAGCGCCTCCTCCTGCGCCGAGGCCGGCACCGATGCCTGCACGAGCGCCAGCACGGACAGCGGCAGCACCGACGCGTGCGCTTACACCAGCACCAGCGCCAGCGCCGCACCGACGTCAGCATCAACGCCAGCACCTGGCGGCGTCAGCACCGACGCTTGCGCTTACGCCGGCACCAGCGCCAGCGCCTACGCCAGCACCGAGGCCAGCGCCGACGCCAGCCCTGACGCCAGCACAGACGGCGGCAGCACCGACGCCTGCGCTTCCGCCGGCACTAGCGCCAGCGATTACGCCAGGGGGCGCTTCGACAGTGTTGCCCTTCCACCCGCCACCTGGGTTTGAGGCGCTGTCGGGCCCTGCGGTCTGGCAGGTGGGGCCATCTCCCTGCCTCGCTAGCCTGGAGGCGGGCGCTCGGGTGCCGCCGCCGCACAACCGTTGCGCGACCGACGCCGCGGTTGGGTTTCCTTTTCCTGACAGCGGAAGTGGGCAGTCGGCGATCCCCTGCCTAGGGGCCTCACCCCTGCCTCCAAGGGAGCCGCTTGCGGTCAGTGCCTCCCGTGCGAGCGCCCACGCCATCTTGCACTCGCTCGGGCTACTCGGGAATCCAACCTC
The DNA here is from genome assembly GCA_963575745.1 of Prorocentrum cordatum. Classification (NCBI taxonomy): domain Eukaryota; class Dinophyceae; order Prorocentrales; family Prorocentraceae; genus Prorocentrum; species Prorocentrum cordatum. Next base: position 853,069 of record CAUYUJ010014160.1, read on the forward strand.
GGCGTCGACGGACCCCGCGTCCCTGCCAGTGTCGGCCCCCTTGTTGTCAGGCGCTACGCGACATGTTTCTGCTGCTGCTGCAGATGGTTTCGGGGTAGCTGGTACCTGCCTGCCGGGCGCCGCTGCTTCGGCGCCACAGAGCACGGGTCGCACCGATCCCTCAGCCCCCGCCGCAGCTCGCGATTTGGGCACGCCGCCGCAAAGCTGTCCTATGGCCACTTCGCCGTGTCTTCCAGGCTTCCTGCCCCCACCAGGGCTGGAGCCGCCGTCACGGCCGTGTGCCTCGCGTCGCTCTGGGGGCGCCCTCCGCGAGGCTAGAGGCGCTCCAGCCCTTCGCCGACGTGGCGGTTCGTCTGGGTTTTCAGCCATTCGGGATCGCGGCCACGTTGGCCAGGGCACCTGCGCCACCTCATCGCGTCCAGCTGCGCGCTGGGACCCCAGCTTCGGCGCTCGTCTCAGCGTGGGGGAAGGCTCGGTCGAACGCCCCTCCGCAGGCGCTCCCGCCTGCCCCTCCCGCGCGCGTCCCCCCGCCACTTGGGCGGGCCGACCCCGCTGCGGTCGCCGGCTCCGCCGAGGGGGTCGCAGGGGACGCACTGGGGCTGCCTGCCGAGGCGCCCCAGAGGGCTCTCGATCTGGCTTTCATCTGCCAGCGGGAGGCGCTGCAGCGGTGCATGTTCATCGTCCAGCTGGTGGGGGGCCGCGGCTACCTCGGAACCGCATGGTTCCTCACGGGGATCAAGCCCCCCCCGTGTCGCGTGACCTGGTGCGGGTGGCGGCAGGCCCTTGCCGCGCCCGTTCCGCCGGCTCCCAGGCCGCCGGCGGAGCCGCCCTCCACGGCGGCGCATCCCACCACAGGGGTGGACGCACGCGAGCTGCGTGCACCGGCCGAGGGTTCACGCAGCGGCGAGTCGCTGTAAGCGACGACGCTGCTGCTGCCAGGCGTGCCTGGGCTGAGCGAGGCCGTGAGAGTAGGCACGCGCTCCTCCAGCGATGCTGTTGCGGCCCCGCAGGGAGGAGTTCGTGCCGCTGTCGCGACTCTCGCTCTACCCCTGGCTCCCCTTCAGGGCCGAGTGGCCATTTTGGCAATTTTCACCGTGCTGCCGAAGCCCCTTCCGACGGGGACTCAGGCGCACCGCCCGTCGCTTCCATCGGTTCTGTTGCCAGTGGGAACCCCCCTCGAGTCGACTTGTCCTCCGGGGTCACTACCGCGCCACCGGCCCCTCGAGTTGACCTGTCCTCAGGGGCCGCTGCCAGTTCCGAAGCCTCTCGCGTTGACTTGTCCGCGGGGGATTCGAGGCCGTCTGCACCTACCGGCACCACGCCTTCCTTTCCCAAGGTCGCGCCCTTTGTCGCTGACCTTTCTGCCTTGCTGCGCCTGTTTCCTGGCGCGAACATCGATATCACCCATTGGGCTGCTGCTTTAGCTCAGGTTGGGATGGGTGCTCGTTGTTCTCTGTCGTCTTTCACCCGCACCTCCCTCAGCGCGTCGGCCCGGGACGGCTCGTACGTGTTGGAGCCGCCTCCCCGCGATCCTTGGCCGTGCCCTCCAGCGCCTTCTCTGCCGCCGCCTCCTGTAACCTTGACGGGTCGCGCGCGCGAGCGGTGGCGCTTGAGGCGCGCAGCGCGCACCTTAGCACAGCACGCCGTTGTTGCGCTAAACTGGCTCACCTTGGGCCATCCCAGCCTCGCTCCCATCGAGGCCCATGTGTGCACAGCGGCCACGCCCTGCCAGGAGGGTACTCGCGACCGCCTCGAGCGGTTGTGTCGGATCGCAGTTCGCCTTGCCCGCGGCGGCAAGAGCAGAAGAGCGACTTAGGTCGGGCTTTCTCCAAGTTCGACGCCACTGAAGTCTCGCTCCATGGCCTGGCCACCCATGTTGCAGCTATCGAGGCTTCCTTCACCTCCTCTTCCCAGGTGCCCGCCCCCATGCGGCAATGCCCGTCCAGCGCGCCTCCTGTGCCTGGATCGTTGGCTTCAGCGGCAGGCTGGGACTCCACCCAGTCTGAGCCCTTCGACCTCCGAGTCAGGGCGTCCCGCATCAAGTGGGATTATTCTCCGACGTTTGATCCCACTCCCTTCCTCGCCGACGCGCGGGTCCGCAAAGCTTTTCACGACCCCGAAACCATGCGTCTTCCGTCGGCCGAGTGGCCATCGGGCCTCCCGGGGGCCCGCGTCCACATGGACCGTGATCAGCTGTGGGAGCTTCTTCGGAAGTGGGACTCCTGCGGCGCCCTGTACTTGACTCCCACCTCAGACCTGGCTTGGGATGAGGCTTGCGGAGCGTTCAGGGTCCCCAAGGACAGCGAGTACGATCGGCTGATTCTTAATCCCACGGTGGTGAACAGTCGCTGTCAGAGCATTTCTTCCAGCACTCAGCGCCTTGGGCAGGGTTTCCTGCTCTGCCGCATGGGTCTCGCTGCAGGCGAGTGGTTGGTGGTGTCATGCGATGACTTACGCGAGTTCTATTACACCTTTAAGGTGCCACCAGCTCGAGCGAAGCGCAATGCCCTCCGCGTGCGGCTGCCCAGTGCGCGGTTCAAGGCATTCAATGCGTGGCGCCCTGACCTCGAGGGCGTGGATGTTTCCCCGTGCTTGAACGCGCTGGCTATGGGCGACAACATGGCCGTGGAAATCGCAAACTCTGCGCACGAGGGTGTCCTTCGCAGCTTCGGGGCTCTTCGCCCCCATGAGCAAGCTGTGCACAGGACTCCGTTTCCGCGTGGCCATTTCGTCGAGATGTTGAACATCGACGATCACACGGGCTTCCAGAAGCTGTCCTGGAATGGCCTAGCTCCCCGCCCCGACGACCCAAATCGTCGTGATAAGGAGGTGTTTGCTGCGTGCGACCGCGGCTACCCTCGCGTGGGGCTGGTCCAGCACCCTGGTAAGCGGACCCGTGGCGCGACTCATAAGGTCGTGGTCGGTGCCGAGGTGGAGGGTCGGATAGGCATCGTGTGCGCGCCTCTTGTGCGCACCGTGGCCCTGTGCCGGCTAACCCTCATCCAAGTGTACCTCGGTCATTCGACCCGCGCGGTGCTAGCGTCGCTCGTCGGATGTTGGGTGCAAGTGTTTCTCTTTCGCAGGCCCATGCTGTCGATTTTCACGCACGTCTACAACTTCCTGTCGTCGTTGTCGACGGAAGATGGGTTCGAATACGAGCTCCCCGTCTCCGTTCGCGACGAGCTGCTAGCCTGCACTTACCTGGCCTTTGTCGCCATTACCGACCTTCGCGCGGGCTACTCCCCCGAAGTGTTCGGCACGGACGCCTCCCTCGGCTGGGGGGGAGTGGTCCGCTCCTCGATCAGTCCACATCTCTCCCAAGAGTTGTGGCGCCGGTCTGAGCACGGAGGGTGGCACACGGTCCTCCACAACCGAAGTTTGCTTGCCGTGCTGGACCGGGGAGTCCCATTAGGCCCCGAGCTCACCCAGCTGCATCGCGATTTGGGGCTCCCTTCCATTGAGCCCCCAGTCGCGCCGCACTGGATAAGCGAACTGTCGGAAGCGCTGCACTTCCGCCTGGCCTATAAATGGGAATTTCGAATGCCGCGTCACATCAACATCCTGGAGGCCACTGTTTTCAAGAGTCTGTGCAAGTACTGCTGCGTTCGCATGCCGGACTCTCGGATCCCTGTGCTGCTCGATTCTAAGGTCGCCTTGGGCGCGGCCGCCCACGGTCGCAGCAGCTCTCCAGGGCTTTCCCATGTCCTCAGCACGGCTTTGCCTTACATCTTGAGCGGTGGCTTATACATGGGTGGCCTCTATGTGCCCACCGACGTCCACAGGGCGGATGACCCCACCAGGAATCGGCCTGTGCGCCCCCCCTCCAGGGAGGCTCCTGCGTGGCTGGTCGACGCTGAGGCGGGCGATTTCGGTAGGTTCGATTGGGTCGCACTTGCTGACGCGCATTCTCCCTACCCCACTTGCCTATGGGGACGGCTCGCCGCGCTAGTCCTAGCACAGGGGCTCCTTGCGCGGGGGAATGCCCGGGCCGCCCATGGTCTGGCGGCACGTCCCCCTCTCTCGCCCGCCCCCGCGGCCGACGCATGGTTTGCAAGCGCGGCCGCCGCAACTGGGGTCGAGGCGCCGGTTTTTCTCGAAGCTCCCGGCACGCTTCCGCAGCCCGACCCAGCGCAAGCCGAGGCTCCAGAGATTCCTAGGCGGAACGCCTCTCCCGCGGTGGGCGGCGGATGCCTCGGGGGAAGGAGCGCCGAAGGTGCCGCTGAGCTCTCCGCGCTTCCCCATGAAGCCTCCCAGGGCGCGTCGCCTTTCGAAGCGCCCTTCAGGCCGGGTGCGGCCCCCGTTGCCGCTGGCCCGCCCGGCGCGCCCGCCCAGCTTTCGGCGGCCAGGCCGAGGCTCGCCGCCCGGACCGATCCCAAGCGACCCGCCAAGGTTGCAAAGGTGCGGACGGCGCGCGAGCTCCTTCAGCTCAAACCGGGTGCCGACCGGTCGGCCATGGAACGCCAGTTCCGGCGGTTGGCCACGTCGCACCGCCCGGACAGGGCGCGCCATCGCCCATTGTCCGCATCGGACCGCGCGGACGCCTCTCCCCTCTGGCCCAGGTTCTGCGACGCGAAGTCGCTCCTGCTTGGCGAGGCTTCTCGTTGCCAGCCGGGAGCGGGAACCCTACCTTGCCAGGAACGGGAGCACGGGACTTGCCGCGGAGGCGTTCGTGCGGGCCCGCGCCTATATGCAAGAGCGCGGCCGTGGCCAGACGGGCGCGCCGCCGGCGCCTGCCAGTGCTTGCAGCCCGAGCTGGGCGGAGCACGGCCGGATTTCGGGGCCTCCGCCTCTGGGACTCCCTCGGCGCCCTGCTCTTCGCGCGGAAGGCGCCATCGGCCAGCTCGTCCAGCGGAAACGGTTCGCGCTGAGCGCCCCCGTCGTGCGCGCGCTGCTCGTGCGCCCGCGGCGCTGCTCTCGGCGCCTGGCGCGGCCGCGCCGCCCCCGGGTCGTAGGGCCAGGCGCACTGCCAATTTCGCGCTGTGGGGCCAGCCTTGCGCGCGCCATCGCGCCGCCGCGTCGGCGGACGAGGGGCGTGAGCCTTTGCCTTCGCGCTCCTGGAGCCCGGGCCTTGGAGCAGGCGCGCCCGGTGCCCCCTCCAGCAGCGCCCGGCTCGGCAGCACCTCGAAGTGGCGCGACGCGCCGCTTGCGCCGGGGGACGGCGCCCGCGTTCCGCATACTTTTTCCGACCGCGCCCCGCGACGCCAGTCGGACTCGCAGGACGCGCCGCCAGTGGCGTCGCCGCGGGGCTCTCGCCGCGCACCGCCGCCGCGGGGCGCTCGCGCGAGCACCCGCTCGGCTGGCCCAGCCGCCCGCTTCGCGGCCGCTCCGCCGCCGCGCGGCTCCGGCAGCGACCCCGCTTGCGACCTCGCTTCCGGAGCTCGCGACCCGCCCACGGTCACCGGCTCGGCGAGCTCCGGGAGCTTGCCGGTTGGCGCATTCTCGGCGCGGGGCGCCAGGATCAGCATGGGCCCTCCTGCTCGCGCCGCCAGTGCGCCACCAGCATTACGCGTCGACGGTGCACCCATGCGGGTTCCTGCGGATCGATTGCGGCCGAACGCGCTTGCGCGCATACCCGCGGCCTCGGGGCCCGCCGCCGCCTCCTTCGCCATGCTTGAGGCCGCACCCCGTGCCGGGGCCAGTCCGAGGTCTCTTGGCCCCGCGGCCGCGCCTCGCGCCGCACTTCTGTCGGTGGACTCGCCCGTTGATAGCGCGGATCTCCCCCAACCTAGCGGAGCCGCGCACGAGAAGGGCTCAGACGCGTTGGCGGCTGCGCCACACCTTCTCGACTCCTTGGAGCCCTCTGCGCGCGCGGCTCGAGGCCTGCCCCAAGACGGGGCGTGCGCTACCTCGGTTGCGATGCGCACCAGCCGAGTCGCTGGCCCAGCGGCCGCGGTTGCGCGGCGCGCGCGTGCCGACCGGCGCGCTCGCGCGCGATTCCTATCCTCGGTCGCCGCTGCCGAGGCCGCTCTCACCGAGGTTATGCTGGGAACAGGCGAAGAGACTGGCGAGAGCGCGGGAGAGCTGGCGAAGCGAATGCAGACGCTCTTAGCCGAGCTCGAGCGGCGCAAGGATGCGATGCGCATCGCCCGCTCTCGTCTTGCTGATTGCGTCAGAGAGGCCGCCTCCGCTGGATTCCCTGAGGCGGCGGCGTACTCGCCCTCGCCTGTGGCAGCGCCAACTGCCCTCGCGGAGGTGGACAGCGCCGCCGAGGCGGAGGCCAGGGTTGGTACGGGCTTGCACAGCGAGGCTGAGCCGGCGCGGCATCGCGACGAGAGTGCCACCCTTGCCTGGCCTCGGCGAGTCCCCCACCCCGCGCGCCGCCGCCGCCGCAGGGCGGCAGAGACGGAGCCTCCCAGCGCTCCCTGGTCAGGCGCTGTTCTGACTTCGGCCGGCGATCGGCGCAAAAGAGCTCTCTACGCGTTCGAATTGTGGTGCGCCGAGGACGCAGGGGTGGCGCCACTTCCGCTGTATCGTAGTGGGATCCTGCTGTCGAGGTTCCTCGCAACGTTCGGCGTGTGGCTGCACGACGCAGGTTTCCCGCTCAACATCCTGGTGCACGCGATCATAGGCGTCCAGGCACGTCTCCCTCATTGGAAGCCCTTTCTCACCGAGGCGTGGGGAGTGGCGAGGGCCTGGAAGCGGTCTCAGCCACCTCGCCTTCGGCCGCCAATGCCACGAGCGCTCTTGCGCGCTATGGTGGCAGTTTGTTTCACTTGGGACTGGCCAGTCATGGCCGCCTTGCTGCTGGCAGGGTTCACGATGTCCTTGAAGCCCGACGAGCTGCTGTCAGCCCGTCGCTGTGACCTTTTGTTGCCTTCGGATTGCCTTGAGTCCTCAGGCAACGCTTGGATGACCATTCCCGATCCAGTGAGCAGCATGTCTTACCCGCCACAGCACGCCTGGTGCTCTGACAAAGCGGTGGTTCGGGTTTTGGAGATGGTCTTTCGGCATTTGGGTCCCACCGATCCTCTGTCGACCTTTGGTCAAAGCGGCTTCCGTACTCGGTGGAACCATTTACTTTTGGCGTTAGGCGTACCGCTCGCCGAGACGCCAGCGGGGTTCCACTTGACCCCTGCTTGCCCCCGCGGCTCAGGCGCGACAGACTTTCATACGGCCACAGAAGATATTGGTCGTATCTTCTGGCGTAGTCGCTGGCGCCAGGCGTCTAGCGCGGAGCGCTTCTTGCACGACGATGCTTCCGCCGCGATGCTTTCCGCCTTGCCTGATGCCGCTCGGGCCCGTGTCACCTACTTCGATGGCGCGAGCGACTTCCTTGTCGCTTCCTTTCTGAACTGTGGCCCCACTGCGTGGCCCCTTCTGCTCGCGGCCGCCCGCCAAAACCTTGTCACTTCGCAAGGGCTTTGAGCCTGGGTATGGCTGCTACGGCCACCTGGCCGTCCAGATGGCCTCGTTGGACGAGGTCGTCTGAGGGCGCCGCACGGCTTGGGCGCGGCGCCCCGTCATCCTTTACGGGTCGCCGCGCGCGCGCCGCGCGCCCGCCTCCGGGACCTGATCGCTTGCGCTGCGTGCGGGAGAATGCGCTTCTCTATTCTCCTTGCCGCTCGCGCCCGTTCAGGTCCTGCAGCTTCTCGGCCCCCTCCCCCCCTCCCCGCCTTACTCAGGCAGGCCTGCGGCGCTGCTACGGCCACCTGGCCGTCCAGATGGCCTCGTTGGACGAGGTCGTCTGAGGGCGCCGCACGGCTTGGGCGCGGCGCCCCGTCATCCTTTACGGGTCGCCGCGCGCGCGCCGCGCGCCCGCCTCCGGGACCTGATCGCTTGCGCTGCGTGCGGGAGAATGCACATACCTGAAGTGGAAGCACACGATGCAAACGGGGAGCGTTCACGAGCCCCCCCCCCCGCGCGCCTCCGAAACATCAGTGCTGGCGCCCAAGGTGACACCAAAGGCTCGCCAGGACGACGCCGCTTGCCAGCAACCGATGGTCGTGTCGGCGAAACACCTCCCAGTGTGCACATACCTGGAGAACTGGAAGTACATGATGCATGTGGGGAGCGTTCACGAGCCCCCCCTCACGAGTCTCAGAAACATCGGTGCTGACACTAGGCGCCCGAGGTGAAACCGAAAGCTCGCCAGGACGACGCCGTGTGCCAGCAACCAATGGCCGTGTTGGCGACGAGCTGAAAGTGTGGAAATCCGTAGTATTGGAGGGGCGCGACAATGCCGCAGCCGCCTCCAGCCAATGTTGCTCGTGTACCCAGAACAAAGGAGGGTCTCCGTCATCAGAGCCGTCACAGTCGGCGATAAGTTCATCCCCTGCATCAAAGCCCTCTCGCAGCTCAGGTGGAAGCGCTGCCAGACGCCTGGCCCTGCGGGCCGCGCACATACGCTGGCGCTTGCTGTTAGGGTCGGGGGCCTTGGGCGGCTTCGGCGTGGCGGGGAGCGGCTGGGGCGTGGCCAGCTGGGCGCGCCAGCGAGCCTGCCGTGCCCCCCGCGCCTCGACGGTAAGGGTACAGTGCGCATTCCACGGTGCAGCGAGCTCCGCCTTGATGGTCAAGGGCGGGCAGTCCAAGGAAGCGACCACGTAGTCGTACATACGCCCCTGCCCCTTGTCGCAAGTGACCTTGACGTCAGGCAGGTGCATCGCGCCGCGAAGCTGTAGAAGCCAGCCACTGTCACGAAAAGCTGATGGCTCAATGTTCCAGTCAGCCATGATGACCCATGGGTCCGTCAGTGCAGAAGTGAAAGCAGCCAGGGCAACTAAGATATCATTTTTGATTCCTCGAAAGAGCAAGCCTGGCTGCAAGTAGGCCGCAATGACAACGACACTACACGTTCTCATGTGAATGGTGAGCGGCGCGAAACCCTTGCATGGGTCCATCCTGCCTTCCAACTTCATCCGTGCATGCATGCGCTCGAATGATGTGACAGCTACCCAAGGTCGAGAGAGCATCCACTCACCTCCCGGCAAGCCTGTGTCCGATCGGCCCGACGGCCGTGCTGGGGTGGGGTAGGGCAGCCACCCGTCCTTGTAGAGGTCCACATCGATCGTGGCCAGGTCGCCGATCCCCTTGTGGATCTCCACCAGGCCGACGAGGGGGGTGCGGTAGTGGAGCTCCGTCAGGTAGCGCTGCGCCTGCGGGCCCCACTCTGTAATCTTGGCGAAGAAAATACTCGTACTGGCACGCGCCGCCGTGAGCGGCGTGGTCGAAGGCGGGCCGCCTCCGACCGCAGGGCTAAAGAGGAGGCGCACCAGCAGCAGCAGCCGCTGGAGAAGAGGCGGCCGCCGCAGCGGGCACGGGCTTGCCGCCCTTGGCAGCCGCCGCCATGGCCGAGGCCATGTGGGCACCCTCGGCGAGGTGCGCGACGGCGGCGTCTTTGCGCTCCTGAGC
>CAUYUJ010014160.1:867416-900184 GCA_963575745.1 Prorocentrum cordatum
AAAAAGTTGGCCCGCCATTTTCAAAAACGCCCCCGGATTTTTTCAAATTTACCCTCGGAGAATTTTCCAGAGTCGCGGGTGATTTGCCTTACCAGATTTTTGGAAATCCGCCGAGGCGCGCGGTTCGCGGCGGCGGGCGACGGGACGGTGCGCCACCGTCCCCCCCGCGCTCGGCAACGAGAAGGGGGATCAGCAAGTGCCAAATAGCCCCTGACGGGCGACCATTCGATTGCGAATAGGTGACCGACCAGCGGCGCCAGCCAGAGTAGACAACACTCGGCACAAAGTGTACCCCGTGCGAAGGCTGTTAGAAATCCCGGAATCCCCGGAACGTATCAATAGCACGCTGTGCCAATATATTCTTCTCGTCCTAACCTAAGCTCAGCCTCGACCAGCCCTGCGCAGGCCGTTGGATGGCGCGGGGCGGAACTCGCGCGCGAGGGCGCGGTGAACGTGGCGGAGCTGAGCCCGACCGATTGGCAGGGTCTGGCATCATGGACCAGGATGAAGCAGTTAAAGCGGAAGCGCTTGCTCCAGTGCTTGCCGCAGCATGCGACTTTGTCGGCCCCCGCCATGGGCGCCTTCTTCGGTTCGGCCCTTCGGCGCCGCCTCCGGCGCGCCCCTTTCCAGCGCGCGTCTGCGTGTGTAGTATATCACGATGCTTCGAGTTCAATTGATTATGCGCCACTCCTCCTGCCTCCAGAATACGGTGGAGGCGTTGGTTACGGAATGTGTCCTGGAGGCGTCAGACCATGGAGGGTTCCTTATCTGATGAGGGCGGCGGCGATATCAATTGCCAGAATCCACGATTGGTTTTCCGCTGGCTTCCAGACCCTGGATTCCTTATCGAAGATTTCCTTATCCAGTGCCATCACCGTATGCATTGAGCGCTTTCTCCTCTGGACTGATGCGCCCCCCCCTGTCCCTTGTTTGTTGTCCCACTTTTCCATTGCCCCACAGTCGTCCAGGCCGTCAACCCACCTCGAAATTAGACGCAATTTCCATCCGACCCCCTCGCCCCCGAATTTCAATGTTGATGGACTCGCGGGGAAGCTTGCGCTTGATTTTGAGAAGGGATGTCGGCTATGTGGAAATATCGTGATATAGTTCGATTCTACTGTTTGCCCTCCATCCTTGCAGCTGCGGGTAATCTCAGACTTGATTTTTGATATGGGCACGAAATGTCAGGACGTATCAAGCGACAGCGAGAGTTACAACGTAAAACCGCCTGCTTTCCCTCCGTACAACTGCCGGGCAAAGCCAGTCCTCGGGAAGCACCTCTCACACCTGAGCCTCCCGCGCCCCCACTCCTCGAGCGAACGTTTGACCAGCACGACCAGCCACGAAATAAGCTCCGCAGAGGAAGGATTGCCGAAACTTCTGAACTCTCAGTAGTGCAGGCGCGTCATCTTCTTTTTTGTGTTTCTCTCTCGCTCTCTCTCTCTTCTCTGTTTTTGTTTGTCTCTCTCTCTCTCTCTCTCCCCCTCTCCATCTCCTCGCACGCTCGGCCTCCCTCCCCCTTGTACGCGGAGGATGCTGCAACATCTCATGAACATCATTCCAGATGAACGACGCGATCGTGTTTTTGCGTCGGGCGTGCTTCATTCGTGTTATTGCGACCACGATTCTTGGACGACGAGTGAGCAAACGCTTGACCGGCACACACACACATATACACATGTATGATTTTCGGCGAGAGCTCGCATCGTGGCGTCAGGGGGAAAAGGTGGATATACGTCACTCATCCCCCTTCGGCCGCTTCCCGGGGAAACCCATGTTTAACATACCAGACACCCCCACAGTTTGGACGGCGCGCCCCGCAGGGAAATGCGTTGATTTTCTGTTCAGATCTTTGTTGATCAAGTGCCCTGGGGAAGGGTCCTATGGTGCATTCTGCCAGAATGAGTTTATTGATGAACGTTTTCTTTGGAACGCCCGCTTCTTGGGAATAGGGGTGCTTGTTCTTCTTTTCCCCCTTGTTTCATAGCGTGCAGATGTTACTGTGTCTCTCCCCCAGGCTCCGTCACCAGCGTGGGCGAGACCGACGATTGCAGGTGGGGGCCGAAAAACGTGACCATAATGGGCACCACCCTCGTGATACACCAGGATCGCCGCGTCGCGCATCTGCTCGGGCTGTGACATCTTGAGGGGCTCCAGAGCCCCCGAATACGATCGGCTATCGGCGCGACGCGACGGGAGCGAATTAGGCACAGGAAGGGGAAGAGAAAGAAGGGGAGGGCCGCGAGATGGCTGGAGTGCTTTCATAACATGAAGACCTTCGGGATGCGCCAAGGTCAGGTTCAAGTGCTCGATGCTGTCACTTAGGACGCAGGTGCACCGCAAATCCGCGGTGGGGATGTTGAGTCATGCGAAGGGCAGCACGACTCCGAAATACAGGCTTCCATACCAAAGGACCACCCTTGGGGAGGTCAGAACATGTTTTTTTTCGCGGACTGGTGCAGTTGTGCATTTCGGTTGGCTTCGCGTCGCATTGGCAAAGCGTAGGTATTCCTATGAGCATGTCTTCATTCGTTGGACCCCCTTCAGCAGGAGCACGGGGAATGGGTCTCAGGGATGGGGTTGAGAACGAGGACGAGGAAGAGAGGGAGCAGGAGTCGACGCTGCGCGAGACGAGGCTGCGAAGCTGCCCGAGGACGACGGTGCGCGAGGGCGACGATGCGCCGTGAAGGAGGAGGAGCGAAGCGAGGCCAGGGCGAAGGCGGAAGAGGAGAGAACGAGGAGGAGGATAAAAGCGAGGCGAAGATGTGCGGGGGCGGCGGTGTGCCGTCGCGGCAGGGGCCAGACCGTGCAAACAGTTAACCCTCCGGTTGTGCGGTTTCCCGCCGTGGTTGTCCCAAGGCGGTCCCGTGGTTGTCGTGGTTATTCCACGCCTGTCCCGTGGGTTGTCTCGTGGGGTGGTTTGTGGTTAGTCGTCCCGCAGGTTGTCCTGCGATTGCCCCGTGGATTGTCTTGTGGTTGTCCCGCGGGTTGTCCCGTAGTTGTCCCATGGTTGTCTGGTGGACAATGCACATGGGAAAGTATACTTTCAAATGTTCTACGCACGTAGATCCGTTCGAAATGCAGATCAACATGCACATCACATGCCAAGCGAAACTCAACGGGAGATGCAAATCCACTTGCCGTCGAAATGTATGCTGGATTGAATGGACATGCACATGACGCTGCAAGTGTGAATGCAAATCTAAGTACATCACTTCCAACAGGAATTTCACATTGAAATAACAATACAATTGCAATCGACACTCAAATCGAGATGCACATCGAACCTTGAATTCAATCGCAATAGACATGCAAGCCGATTGTCAAAACAAATTTCAAGATACATTCAAATCGACATGATATTCATTTGTAGCCGGCATGCGAACTAGAATGTACATCCACATTTAATCGAGCTGCAGTTTGGCATTGACACCTACATGCAATACGCATCCAAATCCAGCATATCCAAATTCGATCGAAACCAATAAAAGTTTATAAGATCTTGCACATCAAACTTCAATTGAACTACACATCGAACTTCAATTGACATGCACATTGAAAGGCAAGATCATCCTTCCCAGACCTCCTTAGCACCCGAAGGGTGGTGGTTCACGAAGTGTATGCAATAAAGCTATCTGGGCGTTTGAGAACCCTTCTAACTGTTTTCCTCCTTCAGCCATTCTGACTCATCTAATCTCCTCTAGCTCTTCTGACCTTGACTCTTCCAACCCTTCCAAGCATCCTAACGCCTTTCTATATAGTGGCCGTTGACTCACCCGGTCGCTGTGCCTGGGTCGTGGACTAGAGATATGAGAGGGTTTTTGCGGTCTCTTGGACGGCTTTTTGGGGACATCTTGGAAGCCTCTTGTGGGTCTCTTGCGGCCCCTGTGGAGATCTCTTTGGCCTCGTGGGGGTATCATGGAGACCTCTGGGGGCCTCTTTGCCTCTTGGCGGTCTCTGAGGCCATCTTGGGAAGATGTAAGTTCTAGATTCCCCTCTTGGGTCCGTCTTGGGGCGATCTTGGAGGCCTCTCGGGCCGTGCTGGGCGTTCTTCTGCCATAAAACCGAGTGCGCCCAGTTCATACGACAACCTGCGATTTTTCAATGACTCTTGCCTTCTGGGCCAGCCCCCGGGGCCTCCAACACAGCCCAAGATGCGCCCAAGAGAGGTCCAGGACGGGCCCTGAGGCCATCTCAGGCCATGCTGGAAGCCCAGGGCTTTGAAAAAGTCGCGCGCGGGTCGCCCCCAGAGCATCCAAGAGCGCCCGTGAGTCCAGGCCCTGGGCCCTTTGGAGAGCGAGCACTTGCACTACAAGTCGCGCCGCTATCAACGTGACAAATTAGCAGGCCCGGCTCGAGGGATTACTCCGCACCAGCTACCACATACGTCTTACCCCTCAACCTCCGCCCAATCCCCCTCCGCGTCCCTCCTGCTTATCCTCCTCCTCCTCCTCCTCCAGCCTCCATCCATCCACCCTCCTTCCATGCAGCCTCCTTCCTTCCTCCTCCAGCCTTCATCTATCCACCATCCATCCAGCCATCCAGCGTCCCCCCATGCAGTGTCCCTCCAGCCGCCCTCCACCCGTCCAGCCATCCACCTCTTTATCCTTCCTCCTATCCGCCACCCTTTTTCCACCCAGCCTCACTCCAACCAGAGTCCATCCATCCATCCATCTTCCATCAAGCCTCCCTCTTCCCACCCACCCCCCTCCCTCCATCCAACGTGTATCCGTCCAGACTCCCTCCTGCCTACCTCATTCCATCCATCCATCCTCCATCAAGCCTCCCTCTTCCCCCCCCCTCCCTCCCTCCAACGTGTATCCATCCAGACTCTCTCCTGCCTACCTACCTCATTCCATCCAGCCTCCTGCCAATCAGCCTTTCTCCACCCTCCCTTCATCGAGCATCCCTGCTCTCTCACCCTCCCCTCCCTCCATCCAGGTCGCCTCCACGCAGGCTCCTCCGCCATCCCCCCTCCATGCCTCCATCCTTCCCTCCATCCATCCCCCCTCCATGCAGGTACAATCCGTGTACCAATACATCATGGGCGCCTCCATCCCTCCTTCGATCCGTAGCCACATCAAGGCAGATTGTATCTTCATCCCCTGTATCTTCTGATCCTTCTCCTTCCACCTCCTCCTCTCCTCATCCTGGCTCTTCCTCCTCCCTCCTCATCCTCATCGTCGTATTTATCGTCGTCGTCCTTCTCTCTTGTTCCTCCTCCTCCTTGTCAGAATCATCATCGGTGCCATGATGAGCATGAGCGTCACCAACAGCAAAACCAGTACCGTCATCATCAGCATCATCAGACTCGTCATCATCATCGCCAGCATTACCACCACAAACCTGATCACCAACAGCATCGTCTGCGTCACCAGAGTCATGACGCACATCGTCATCATCATCAACAGCATCATCCACATCATCATCACCAACATCATCATCGCCCTACTCATCCTCCGGCTCCTCCTCTTTCTCCCTCTTCCCTCCTCACTCCTCCTCGTCGTCTTCATCCTCCCCCTCCTCCTCCTCCCCCTTTTCCTCCTCCTCCCCCTTCTCCTCCTCCTCCTTGTTCCCTACTCCTCCTCCTCCACCTCCTCCTCCTTCTCTGACTCTTCCTCGTACCATCACTGACGTTTTCTGGTAAAGAAATGCGCGCCAGCTGTCTGGCAAAGCTGTCTGGCAAGGAAATGCCCGCGGCTGTCCGGGGAGGAATTGCGCGCCGGCTTTCTGGCAAGGAGACGCCTACCTGCTCTCTACAATGTCCGCTGGCTGTCCGACGACTGCCTGGCGCAGAAATGCATGCGACTGTTTGGTAGGGGATTGCGCGCCAGCTGTCTGGTAAGGAAACGCCTGCTGGCCCTCTGACTGTGTGGCAGGGAGGTATGGAGGTGGGCTAGTCCCCCCCCCCCCCCCTTTTTCCAAAGTCGACGCAGAACCTGAGTTGGGGCAGACGCTGGCGACCCGCGCGCCCTCAACTTTGGAAGGGGGGGGGGCGGGGGCAGTAGTTGCGCCTCTCGACTTGGGCGGCAAGGGCAGGAGGAGGAGGGGGGGGAGGAGGAAAAGGCGGAGGAGGAGGAGGACGATGGGGGGGAGGAGGAGGCGGAGGACCAGTGCAAACCCAAGACGTATCAACGATATTGCAAGACACCTTCCCTTCAAGGTTTCTTTCCATTGATCCCTGCAAAAGTCCATCTTCACTGGGGGAAAACCCCCCCGTGGGAAGACGACCGTCCTGGGATGCCAGCGCCACGAATCACAGTCGCTGTTGCGATTTGGCGATCCTGCATCGCGTCAGAACACAATTCCTGGGACTCAAGCGTAGAAGAGGAATTCTGGACGCTTCGAGCATCCCCGCCAGCCCAGTGCGCTTCTCAACTTTGCGGGAAGGGGGGTGGTCATACGTGCCCCTCCAGTTTGAAGGGCCTGGCCGCCCAGCGCGGTGCCAAGTTCATTGCAGCGCGGCTTGTAGTTGCCCAGCGAAGTGCAGAGAAAGCGTAGGGATCTGAAGACACTCAGTTCAGTGCCGTCGGCACGGTGGCGGATATGTTCCCACTCTTAGACGCCCTAGGTGATAAAACTCTTCTGGCTCCTGGAGCTTCTCTGGCGCTTCTAATGCGTCCAGCTCTTACCTTGCCAGAGCTCACGCTTGCTGTATTTCCCGGAGCTCCTCGAACTACACGTATGACGGTCGCGGTGCCTGCCTGACCACAGGACACCCGCGGGGCAATCGCACGGAACAGCCACGAGACCACCGCGCGGGTCAAGCCTACGGGACAAACGCGCGGTGTAAGCCCGGGACAACCGCGGGACAACCGCGGCTGATCCATTGCTTTGCCGATCGGCGCGGGCCCTCGCACGCCCCCCCCTTTCCCCCCCCCCTGGCGTAGATTTTGGTTGTTTTGGGTTCCGAGCAGGTGGAGTCTCCCCCGTAGGACGCACTGCCGCAAACAGTCGCATGAAGCATAGGTCCGGAGCCTGACCCCCCCACCTCCCCCTTTTCCCGCCCAAGGTCTACACGCCGAATAAAAAAACGCTCGCCAACAGGTCCGCGGGGGGTGGAGACGGGGGTGTGTGGGGGACATCTTGACGGGCTTGGCTCCAGGAGCAGCATTTGCTTCGATTTCGCGCAGCATGGCCTCGCCCGCACGCGCGGCACGATCTAGAGCCTCGAGTCAGCCTATGATGGCCTGCGTTTAAACGTGTTTTTTTGTGCACGCGTGACCGCGGATGGCGTACACGTAAATATGCCTTTGCCCGCCTCATCATGTCGTTGTGCCTGGTTCCTTCCTATCGGCTCATATCTAATGATGCTGCTGCGCCGCATGGCCTTGAACCGTCCGTGGGTGCGCGACTGAAATGAAATTCCGCGGCGCGCCTTCTCGCTAACGTTGCTCTTGACTTTTCGTCATCCCAGTTTCACGGCTTGTGACCCGCCCACCGACCTTCACGCGGCCTGCCCCGCTTCCCTCGGCTTGCCCCACCGACCCGCCTGCGACCCTCCCCTAGGACGCGCCCTGCGACCCGCTTGCTTTGCCCACTTTGTCTCCGGGCTGGGCACCCTCACCTCTTGCCCTCAAATGCGGAGCTCATTGATCATATGTGCTGGCGTCAGCGTTTGTGTGTTGTCTTTGTGTGCGTGCCCACAGTCTTTGGCTCAGGTCCCGAGATCGGAGGCCTGCTATGCTTCGGATCGCAGCGCTGCCATCGTGCCCCTGGACTGGACGATGAAGCCACACCTGTCACCCGCAGAGCGGGAGGAGTGGCTTGCTCGTGTGCGCGAGAACCCTTTCGAGCTGGAGGACGCGCCTGAGCATGTGCGCGCCGACGCAGGCGTCGTTACGGCGGCCGTGGAGGGGAGCGGCTACGCCCTCCAGTTCGCGGCCGACGAGTGCAGAGCCGACCGGGCCGTGGTGCTTGCGGCCGTGCGGAGCTTCGGCAGCGCCCTGCGCCACGCCTCAAGTAGCCTCGCCGCAGACCGCGAGGTCGTGCTCGCGGCCGCTCGCGAGCACCCTGGCGCGGTGCGGTACGCCGCCGAGCCGCTGCGCAGCGACCCGGAGGTGCTGCACGCGGCGGGCATGGCCGGCGTGCCGCGCGGCGCGGCCCCGGGGCTGCCCGCGGCCGAGCGTAGGGCCGCCTGGCTGGAGGCCCTGCGCGGCGACCCGATGGCGCTGCGGCAGGCGCCAGCGGAGCTCGCGGCGGACCGCGAGGTGGCCCTCTGCGCCGTCTCCGCCTGCGGCCTTGCGCTGCAGTGGGTCGCAGGCGGCCTGCGCGGGGACCGCGAGGTGGTGCTGAGGGCCGTGCGGAGCTTCGGGCGGGCGCTGCGCTTCGCGGAGGCGCCGCTGCGGGCCGACCGGCAGGTGGTGCGCGCGGCGGTGCGGCAGTACGGGGGGGCGCTGGGGCTGGCCTGCGAGGCGCTGCGGGCGGACCGGGAGACGGTGCTGCTGGCCGTGAGGAGCTGGGGCGGCGCGCTGCAGTTTGCGGAGGACGAGCTGCGGATGGACCACGAGATCGTCATGGCGGCGGTCTCCAGGAACCCGAGCGCCGTGATGTACGCCGGGCGGCCGTTCAGCTCGAAGAAGAAACCGCGGCACAGATAGCGGCTCTCGGAGCTCCGCGCGGGTTTATTTGGATTGGCGCCGTGGCCCTCCGCGCGGCGCCTCCGGCGTCCGGTGCCGCCCCTGGCGCGCGCCAGGGAGGGGGGCCGGGCGCCGATCCGAGAAGCCCGCGCAGAGTTGCGACAGTTTTGGGTTGTGCAGTGGTTCCTGCTTCTGTTAGCCGCATCGAGACGGAGGACATGGCCCAGGTGCTGCAGACGGCTGCGGAGAGCAGGGTGAGCGCCTTCCGGTACGCAAAGGGGCTGCAGGAGGAGGTCCCAACGATCTACGAGGGCGTGGACGACGAGTTGGAAAGTTCGTGCGGTGGCACTTCAGCAGCAGATCTATCTCGAAGAAGAAAACCCAGACTCCAGATCCGCCGTACTTTGGGAGATGTCCTGAGTAGGGTCGAAAGTTCCGCCCTCTTTTTCAAGCTCCTTTCATGTCGATCCCCGTCCTACTTCGCCGTAGTTGTTTCCGCCATGCTTCTGTGGAAATAGCCGCACTATGTTGAGGCGGAAATTGCCGCCCTACTTGTTCGCATCGTTTGGTGTGCATTTCCAACAAGCTTTGATCGGAAAACCAACCACAGTAAGGTGGATCCAGAGTCACGGAACGGCGTAAACATAGTTTGTCGAAGGTCCGCGCGGATTTCATGGATCGGCGCTGGGCCCTCCTTGCGGCGCCTCCGGTTCCGCCCCTGGCGCGCTCCGCGCGCGGGGGAGGGGGGCCCGGCGCCGACACAAGAAATCCGCGCGAACCTCCGGCACGGTATCTTTAGGTAGTTATTTCTTCTTCCGCTATCTTCGAGCTTGCCTGGGGGGCAGAGCAGCAGCGCTAATCTGCTAGAGGAGGCCAGCGCAAGCATATCTGGCTCACTCGACATGAGAAGGCAGCTGTAGGCAGCTTTTGTTGTCAGGTGCGTCGTTTGATCAGTCTCCACCTCATCCTCCGACTCCTCCGACTTTTCCTCTGCATCATGTTATCGCACCGTCAGATCTGCGCTGAGCAAGCTCAGGCCCGGCTGCGGGAGCAAGATATGATGGGCTGATTTCGAGGGGAATCTTGTCTGGGAAAATGATCTCGCAGCATGCCATGCTGCAGGCAGGCTAGACTGCATCGAGCTCGTATGCGCGATCGTCGGCGAACAAATGCCACGCGCTGTCTCTATCGCTCCGCGGGGGGGGGGGGCGCCTCGCCGACTTCCGGCCTTGCGGCTGCGCCCACGGGAGCCCCCTCGGCCGACGCCGACTCAGGCAACGAGTCCTTCCTCCGCGCCCTTCTGCTCCTCCGTCCTCTTCCTCCGTCCTCCCACGTCTCCCTCTCCCTCCTCCTGATCCTTCTCATGCCCTGACTCCTGATCCGCCGTGCTCTGGTTGATCTTCCAACCTGAGACCGTGTCGGAAGTGCACCCCGAACGATGCGAGGCAGCACGGCGGAAACTTCCGCCTCAGAAGAGCGGGGCGGCTATTTCCGCAAAGGTGTTGCGGAGACAGCGACGGCAGAGTCGGGCGGAAATCGACATCGGAGGACTGCGAAACGTGGGGCGGACACGTCCGACCTGCCAGCGAAATCGCCCAAAGTAGGGCGGATCGGAGTCAGGGTGCTCACGCTCCATCCTCCTCCGCCCCCCTCCCCCCGCCTCCCGTCCATCGTCGTCCCTCGTCCTTCTCCTTGGGCCTTGGCCTTTGGCGCGCGGGCCGCGCGGCAACCTGGCAGGCGGGTTTTTCGGTCGAGGAGGGAAGGGAGGGGGAGATAGAGGCGAGGGAGCCAGCTGATGACACATGGATGGCAACTGCGTGTGTGGGGGAAGGGCGGAGGAGGAGGGGGAGGCGGAGGAGGAGGAGGAGGGGCAGGGGCAGGAGCAGGAGCAGGAGCAGGAGCAATGGCAGGAGCAGGAGGGAGGAAGAGGCGGCGGCCAGCCCCAGGTCGGGGAGCGACGACGCAGAAGAGGAGGAGGAGGAGGAGGAGAAGGAGGAGGAGCAAGAGGAGGAGGTGGAGGAGGAGGAGGAGAAGGTGGAGGAGGAGGAGGACAAACACAGAGAGCCGCGAGCAGGAGGAGGCCGAGGGGCCTGAGGAGGGGCGCCATCGCCAGCGGGGACGGGCCAGAGGAGGAGGAGGAGGAGGAGGAGGAGGAGGAGGAGGAGGAGGCGCGGTGGCGGAGGGGGGCAGCGGAGGCTGAGCGGCGCGGGGCGTGCGGGGTTGTGTTCGGCCGCGCGCGGACCCGAGGGCCCTGGGGCCCACGCAGCAGGAGCAGGAGCAGGAGCAGGCAGGAGCATGAGCAGGAGGAGGAGGAGGAGGAGCAGCAGCAGGCAGGAGGAGGAGGAGGAGGAGGAGGAGGAGGAGGAGGAAGAAGAGGAAGCAACCGAGGAGGAGGCGGAGGAGGAGGATAAGGATGAGGAGGAGGAGGAGGAGGAGGAGGAGGAGGAGGGGGGGAGAAGGAGGGATGTGGAGGTGAAGGAAGATACCATAAAAAAAACACGAGAATAACGATTAGGAGGGGGCAGCCTGTTGCAGATGGTTCCTTCTCCTGATCTCCGTCGTCGATGTCCACCTCCTCCTCGTCCTTCTCCTTCTCCTCCTCGTTGTCCTATTCCCCCTCATCCCCCTACTCTGGTCTCGTCTGTTCTGGTCTGGCCTGGGAGGAGGAGGAGGACGACGACGAAGAGAAGGAGGAAGAGGAGGAGGAAGAAGTTGAACACCAGCAGCAGGGACAGGAGAGGGATGACGAGCGGGAGGAGCAGGAGAGAAGAGAGAGAGAGAGAGAGAGCAACAAACAACACTTAACCATATATATAGCATGAGAGAGAGAGAAACCAAAAGCGAGAGAGAGAGAGGGAAACAACAACAGAGGAGAGAGAGATAGCGGGAGATAGAGCTACGCCGTGAGGGAATTTTGGTGGCCCCTTGTTGAGGGGCTCTCGATGCTCTCTTGCAGGCCTTCTGGGCGCGTTCTCCGATGCTACTTCTTGGGAAACTGAACAGTTCTGTACTCTGAGAGCTGGTGGCTACATAATCGTTGCTGAGATTCTAGGGATACCGTACGTCGACAAAATGTTGCATCACTTTAGGCGAGCTCTGAAATGTATACTTCAACACCACGCCTCCCCCCCCACCCCCATCTAATATTGGGGGCATGCGAGAAGGAGCTGTTCTGAAATTCCCCAGGCGATCGACAGAATGTTGCACCACCGACTTGCTTCGGCGACCCCGGACCGCAGCCAATATTAGATGGGGATGGGGGGGATGCTCAGACGTAAGCGATTATTTTAAAACGGCGTCCGTTGTCTTGGGCACCAGGTGGTGCAACATTTTGTCGATGTACCGTAGGTTCGAGGAGGAATGCAATGTTGCAAATTGCACCATTTGGTTGATGAGACTAGTGAAGTTTCTCAGTCGCTGAGGCCTCACCAGCGCAGCCTATGGCCCCCCACAGAGGGTCTGGCGGATCCTTCCCTGGCCGCCTCTTCTCCTCCTCCTCTTCCTCCTCCTCCTCCTCCGTCATCCACCCCTCCTCCGTCCTCCCCCTTCTCTTGGCCACTCTCTCTCTCCCTCGTCCTCGCCCCCCTCCTCCACCATTACTTGGTATGAGTGCTACTCTCAGTTTGTCCCCTCGCAATGTGGCGTTTGCGCCCCCTCTGTGCTTTGTCACGCACACAAACAGGATGTCATGACTTGATGTTGCGCATGTTGCTGTTTTTAGTTCGGGCTGGCTTCATCATGGTCTTTCCAGTCGGTGTTTCCCACACGGGTGCTGTCCAGCTTGGGGGCCGCCTCATCCGCGGGTGCCACCAGCTGGGATGTGCCTCCGCCTTTCCTTTTCTCGACTTCGAGGCGGTGTAAGATCACGCGAGTATGCTTCTACGCCGAGATTCTACGCACGCATGTTTCTACGGCCCAGGGTTTCCCATCCGCTGGAGGTACTCGTTCCATAGTTGCCGGATCCGCTCGTGGTGTGGAACTCAGCAGGGTGGTCTTCGGACTGAGTTTGGCGGCCGCTCCCATGGCCTCGGGCGCTCGGGTCCTTCAGTCGCCCTCGGGGCTCGTGGACCTTCGGCGGTGACGCCGTGGCGCGAGCTGCAGGCCCTGTTGCTGGCGTTGAGAGTCAGCTTGCCAGAGTCGGATAATCCTTCGCTCGATCTTCCCCGCAACAGGATTTGTCAGTTTCCGACAAGACCAAGGCGATTGTTTCTTGCTTTAAGTTGGGAGAGCGCATTGTAGCCCACCTTCGAGGGGTAGGCATTCTTGCCACCCTGGCGGTCCAGGCGGTCGATTTGGGCTGCGACATTGGGGGCGGTGTGCGTCGGGCTTTCAAGGACAGCAAGGACCACCAGAGGAAGGCCAACTTTCGTGGCCAGAGGATTCGACGAATCCACAAGCACGCCCAGGCCTCTGGCTGCAAAGAACCTCTGGCTGGGCCTCTGGCTGCAAGGAGCTCTCCCCCAGGCCGTGCACGGCCATCAGGCCATGGGGCTCCCTCATTCCTCGATCCCTCTCATCCGTCGTCAGGCTGTCCAGGCTGTTGTCGCCAGCCGCCTCCCAGGCAGATGCTTGACCCCACTGTTCTGGCTCTCTTCCATGGGGGGCCGCGAGCCCTTGATTACCCTTAGGGCCCAGGTGCTTCTCACGTGGTTTGACATGTGGAGCTGCTTTCCCGAGTTGCACGCCAGGATAGCGCGCGCCTGGCACCCCATCTGCAACCGTCTTAGCCTGTTGTCCTCTCAGCGTTGGCGCAGGGTCCGCGGTCCGATCAGAGCTGTGGCCGCCGCTCTGCTGGACGCTGGCTGGAAAGCTGCCTCCCCGACCAAGTGGCACAGGCCCAAGCGCGGCCAGCGCGAAATCTTGGCCTTTCCGGATAATGACGACATCGGCCGTCTCCAGGGCGATTAAGATGTCCGTGAGCTGGTAGGCGATGTCAACGAGGAAATCCGTTCTACAGTGGGGACGCGCATCAAGAAACCATATGACTTTCGTCAGGGCATCCTGGGTTTCTTCGCTCCGCGAGCTGCGCGGTGATTTCCCGCGGCCTTTGAAGAAGCTGCTGCGTTCAGGGTGCTCCGGGCTTCCCCTCAGGTGCACCTCGTGCACGGGTTTTCAGGGTTGGGTTTCCTGCGAGGGTTTCTTACGGTCGCGCCCGCACTGTATTCCCTGGCCCCAGGCCGGTAACCGCCCAGATAGGGGAAGATTTGGCCCAGGGTGCTGGCCTCTTCTCGCTGCAGCCAAGGGGTCCGCCGACGTGAGCGGCAGGGCGATCGCGCCCGGATTGGCCAGCTTGTCTCGGTTGCCTCAGGGGCCCCAGCGGGCTCGCAGTCGCCAGCGCGCCGCGGGGCATTTGGTCGCCCCTCTCTGCCCGCGTTGCGGGCGTGAGTCTGCGACTCCTGCACCGCCGCCCGTGGACATGCAGTGCCAACCGCAGCAAGCCAGCAAGCGATAAGGTCAGCCTCGCGTTGGTACCCAAAGAGATGAGGCCAATCATGAGCTTTGGCTCTGAAGGGCCCCGCTCAGCTCCCACACGACCCCTGTTTTCGAGGATTGGGGGGGGGGGGGGGCGGCGTGTCGTTTTCTATTTATGCTGACGCCGCCGTTTCCGCCGCCGGGGCCCTCTCTGGTCTCCCGAAGGTGTTTTGGGGGATAACTCTCGAGGGCCCTTCAGCCTTCGGCTCCGTCCCCCCCAGGCGACGGCGAGTCAGCGCAGCCCCGGTCTTGGTCGCCTGGGATGGCGCGGCTCAAATCCAGCTTGAAGGTTGGGCATCCACCCAGATTGGCAGACGCCGGACAGTTCCGAGGGCAGAGCGGTTAACATCTGAGCTCGCGCTCCTCAATGTGCCTACGTAATCATGTGGAGGATGCCACGGACAATGAGACCCTGTACGATGGCCAGGGTTCTGCCAATTCTGACCTGTGGTCTCGAATTCGATTGGCCCTTTTGGGCCGCGAGGATGGGACATGCGAGGGTGTCCTTCCCATTTTGGTCTCACGGGCGCTGGGCATTAATATGTTGCTGCCGGTCTCGCGTCCGAGGCCGCGCCGCCAAAGAGTCTTGGCGGTTTTGCCACTTTTGGACGGCGCGTGCCCCCGCCAGTCTATGTTTTGGGTCAGCCGGCGGGCCGTTCAGGCCCTCGTGGACTCAGCTGCCGTGGCTCCCGGGTCCGCCGAGGAGGGCTCGAGATGGGCCGAGTCAGGACCACGAAATTGTGCGTGAAGTCCGCTCATATCACCGTTATATATTTCTCTACCGCCGACGTCTCGGCTCAGGTATTGATGCTAGGTACCGCGCCGCTCCTTCCGCGGCGCACGGGAAAAGGGCTCGCGACCTTCTCCGTTACCTTTTCTACCTACGGGGAACACAGTAGGTCTTATTCTTCGGTCGTTAACCTACTTCCACAGAAACTCCAGGCAGCCCTCCCTCGCAGCTCGCACTGTTTCACGAAGACAGGTCTCAAGCGGATCTGGTCGCCGTGCTCGAGGATTCTTCGCTCGGCTCAAGTGTTGGAGGCTTGTCAGGGCCCTTGCCCCTGCTGTTCGGCAGGGAAGGGACCTTGTGGTCATGGGATCGTTCTGGCTAGTGGTGTGGTGACGGTGGGTCGAGCCGGATTTCATTGCGATCATCGTTTGCAGTTTTGGTTTTTTGCCTTCACTTTGCTTCTGCTCCTGCTGTGGTCGGTCGTCCACGATTGACCCCATGCGGTTGGTAGAGAGTGCGTGCCCCTCCACGAAGAAGGGCCGGGAGAACCTCCAGCGTGTCAGGCGAGTTTTCTTCCCAGGCCACAGTGGCCCAGCGGCCCCCGATTTGGAGGCTGCCGCCAGCCGTGTGCGTTGCGACCGGGCGCGGCGCATGGTGCCTCGTGCCTAGTGCCCTCGGCCGCGTAGACCGTGGCGCCCAGGACACTCCAGGACATCCCCCTCCGCTCCTCCCCTGCACGTGGCCTGCCCCTTCCTCCTCCTCCTCCTCCTCCTCCTCCTCCTCCTCCTCCTCCTCCTCCTTCTCCTCCTCCTCCGTCTTCTCCTCCTCCCCCGTCTTCTCCTCCTCCCCCGTCTTCTCCTCCGCCCCCGCCCCCCCCCCGCCACGCGGCCACCCGAGCAGGACGACGGCGAAGACCTGATGGAGGGGGGGGCGCCTGTCGTCGTGGGGGCTATACGGGAGGAAGGGGGAGGAGCGATTGAAGGACGAGGGGGGGGGATACGGTTGAGGAGGGGGAGGAAGAGAGTGAAGAGGAGGAGCTTCGGAGGAGCAGCCTCATCCCACCTCGCCTTCCTCATCCCTTCCTCCGCCGCTTCCCTGCTCCCCTTCTTCCTCCTCCTTCTCCTCCTCCTCCTCCTCCTCCTCCTTCTCCTCCTTCTCCTCCTCCTCCTCCTCCTTCTCCTCCTTCCCCCTCCTCCTCCTCCTCCTCCTCCTCCTCCTCCTCCTCCTCCTCCTCGTCTTTCTCATCATCAGCATTGTCATAACACTCGTTATCTTCCTCATCATCCCCATCCTCATCAGCGTCAGCAACAGCATCACCGTCATCATCATCATCAGCATCATCATCATCGTCATCGTCGTCGTCGGCATCATCATCATCAACATCATCATCTTCATCATCAACATCATCATTATCATCATCTTCATCATCATCATCATCATCATCATCTGCATCATCATCATCATAATCATAATCATCATCATCATCATCATCATCAGGATCATCGTCATCTTCGTCGTCATCAGCATCATCAACAGCATCATCACCATTATCACCACCACCGACATCATCGTGATCAGCTTCATCATCAGCATCACCAGCATCATCCGTGGTGGTGCTGTGTGTGGCGGACGCCACGGTCGCCGCCCTCGGCTGCTAGCCCGCCGGCCGCCGCCTTCACACGCTAGCAGCGATCGGACTCCAGCCACCAGGAGGCTCCCGGATCAGCATCAGCATATTCACCATCGGCATCATCATCATCATCATCATCATCATCATCATCGACAATATCATCATCACTATCAGCATCATCACCATCCTCATCTCCATCATCATCACCATCACCATAGTCATCATCATCATCATCATCATCATCATCATCATCATCATCATCATCATCATCATCATCATCATCATCATCATCGTCGTCGTCGTCGTCGTCATCATCATCATCATCATCACCGTCGTCGTCAGCATCATCATAGTCAGCAGGATCTTCATCATCAGCATACTACTCTCTCCGTCCCCCTTCGCCTCTTGCTCCTCCTCCTCCTCCTCCTCGGATCTCCTCGTCCTCCTCGTCCTCCTCGTCCGCCTCCTCCTCCTCCTCCTCATCATCATCATCATCCTCCTCCTCCTCCTAGAGGGGGCGAGTGGGGAGGGAGGCAGGAGGAGGAGGAGGAGAGGAAGGGGAAGTTGAGGAGGAGGAGGAGGAGGAGGAGGAGGAGGAGGAGGAGGATAAGGAGGAGGAGGATAAGGAGGAGGAGGAGGAGGAGGAGGAGGAGGGGTAGGGAGGAGATGGCGAGAAGGAGGGGGTAGGGAGGAGTGGAGGAGGGAAGAGGGATGAACGGGGAAGTCGAAGAAGGCAGGATGAAAGACATGATGAACAAGATGGTGATGGCGGTGATGGTGGTGATGGTGACGCTGGTGATGGTGATGGTGATGGTTAATTACTATGATGGTGATGGTGGCGACGCTTGTGATGGTGATGGTGATGGTAATGGTTTTGGGTACTATCACCATGGTGGTGGTGATGATGGTAGCGGTCATGGGCCAGGTGAAGAGGGGAGCGGGGGCAGCGGTGTTGCAGATGGTATGTAAGATCTGTGGGAGGGTCCAGCGCCTGGAAGATGGAACATCATGCTTCGAGTGCCCCTCCTGGACATTGCAGACGAATGGGCGGTCCGATGCATCATGCTGAAGTGCCTGACATACTCCATGGCCAACTCCGTGACAGGGTGGAAGTGGACGGTGGTGCGCTGCTCGCCATGCAGCATCGGCATCGACCCTGTTGGTCTCTACCAGCAGCAAGCTGAGGGCAACGTTAAGGAGCAATCAGGACGAACTAGGAGGAGGCACGGAGCACGGAGGATGTACGGAGGAGGTACGGAGGAGGAGGAGGAGGAGGAGGAGGAGGAGGAAAGGAGCAGGGAGGAGGACGAGAATGAGGAGGAGGAGGAGGAGGAGGAGGAGGAGGAGCAGGAGCACCGAGGTAGGCGGGAAGGAGCAGGGAGGAGGAGCAGGCGAAGCAGGAGGGTGCAGGCCAGAGAAGGAGGAAGGAAAAGACGAGCAGGGGGAAGAAGAGAGGGTGGAGAGGGAGGAGGAGGAGGAGGAGGAGGAAAAAGAAGAAGGGAAGGGTCAATTGGGGATCTGGGCAGTAGGAGAAAGAGGAGGAGGAGAAGGAGGAGGAGAATGAGGACGACGACGACGCCGATGTCGACAAAGACGAAGACGAAGACGACGACGCCGATGCCGTCAAAGACGAAGATGAAGACACAGACAAAGACGAGATGGTTTTGAGAAGACGCCAGCCGACTGGCAAGGGCGCGCCGATTCAGGACCGGCCGCCGGGGGACGCGACAGTGCAGCGCGGGTCGTGCCTCGAAGGGGGCGCCAGGGCTTCTGGAACCGCGCGGAGAACTCCGTCGAGTGGGGCGACGGCAGGGTCTGGGAGCGCATGCCCTCTTTCTTTCATCTTCTATGATTTTCTTCATCTCTTTCGTTACTTCTTGCTGTCTTTCCTTCTTTCTTCCTGTCTTTCCTTCTTTATCGCTAACTCCCTTTCTGTGGAGCCAGTGCCTTGGCGCAGCAATGGCTGGGGGGAGGTCCGGGTGGAGGCACGGCAGTCGCTCTGCACCGCCGCCATTTTGGCGCAAGCGCGGCTGTGATCGTCATCTTGGGGCGTCCGCTCTCTCCCTATCTCTCTCTCTCTCCCTTTCTGTGTCTTCCTCTTCAAATAGGAAGACAGAGAGAGAATAGGAAGACACAGAAAGTTTTTCCTCTTCTCTCTCTTCCTTTCTAACTGTCTGTGTCTTCCCATCAGCACGTGAAAACATCTTCTCATGTGCTGATTACGCGGGGGCCCGCCCCCTGGTGAGCCGGACCGAGTCGGACCTCCAGGACCCCTGGGCCCCTCGGACCTTCCCTGCAGAGCGCCTGGGTGGGATGCAGGGCCTCCTGGAGACGTCACCGCGGTCGGGAGCTTTTGGACAGCGCGTCGCTCCGCTGGTTCTGGCCCGCCGCGCTGCGGCGCGACACGCTATCCACTTCTTGGTCCCGAGGTTTCAGCGTCCCGAACCTTTCCGGGCTTCCCGCCCCGCGGAGCGGAGCGACACGCTGTCCGCTTGCAGGGCATAGCGTGTGGCCAGGACCGCCGCGGCGACACGCTAAGCAAAAGTTCCCGACCGTAGCGGGCCTCGAAAACAGGCGTGAAAGGAGGTCCACTCGGCGCCCATGCGGCCCCGGAGGAGCCCAAAGTGGCTTCATACCTCCTAAGGCGTTGCAAGACGACGCAGGAAAAACCCATGAGGCTTCCCAAACGCAGAAGAACGTGCTCTTCATTAAGCTTTTGTATGATTCTGGGAAGCCCGCTTCTTCGGTCTTCCGAACTTCCAAGACGCCGGAGGGCTTCAAGACAGCACAAGAAGCACCAAGACGGCCCAACAGGACAATCGAGAAGGTTCCACAGGGAAGGGCGACGACGAGAAAGAGTAGGAGAGGGAAAAGAATGTGAAGGAAGACAACGCTAGGCTTGCCGAGAGGTCATTCTGCACTGTCTGGCTGAGTACCTCCCACACCTGCAATGCAGGTGCCCTCGGGCTGAGTCTCTCCCGTGAGCCTCCAGTTTGCTTCCCGTGCGTGCCCGCTCGCTTGCGGCCCACACCGCGTGACCAGCGCAGCTGCCAGGAAGCTCGCTCCAGGCGCGCAGGCGTGCCCGCTCGCGGGCACTGCACCTCGCGTGGCCCGCCTCGTTGCCAGGGAAGGTCACCCAGAGCGTGACCGCCTGCTCCCGGCGCACCCCACGCCGCCAGCACTGTTGCCAGGAAGCTTGCCAGCAGCGTCGCTTCGAGCGTGCCCGCTCGCTCCAGGCAGCCATCGCGTTGCCAGCGCTGCGCCAGGACAGGAGGCCAAGAGACTCACTCCGAGCGTGCCCCCCCGCGGCCCGCGCCTGGTCCTCCCATCGGCCGCGGAGTCTGGGGTCGCCTACTCGTGGCGACGTCTGGGGTCGTCTAGGCATGCACCAGCTGTGGGCCCCTTCCTCGCTCTTTGCCCCCTCTCCTCGTCCTCCTCCTCCTCCTCCTCCTCCTCCTTCTCCCCCTCCTCCTCCTCCTCCTCCTCCTCCTCCTCCTCCTCCTCCTCCTCCTTCTCCCCCTCCTCCTCCTCCTCCTCCTCCTCCTCCTCCTCCTCCTTTTCCTCCTCCCTGGGAGGTATTCACAGCTGGCCAGGCGCGCCTCCGACGCACGCCGCGGGGCTGCGCGGCGGCGGCGATCCTTAGTCGCAGAGTTCGTGGAGTTACCGCCGCCTGGTGGATCTGATGGATGAGGAGGAGGAGGAGGAGGAGGAGGAGGAGGAGAGGAGGAGGAGGAGGAGGGGAGGGGAGGAGGAGGAGGAGGAGGGGGGAGGGAGGAGGGAGGAGGAGGAGGAGGAGGAGGGGAGGAGGGGGAGGAGGAGGAGGAGGAGGAGGAGGAGGAGGAGGAGGAGGAGGAGGAGGATCAGAGAAGCGCTCCTGGTCCTCCAATCGGCCACCGGACGGCCACGACACAGCAAGCAAGGGGCATCGCAAGGCCGAGCTTGGCGCGGCCAGCGTCCTTCCCTTTCTTGTTGCCCGTTGTCTGGGTCCCAGCGACGAATTGGCACTAGTCTTGTCTCCGTCCTCCACACTTCGTCCGCACGCATCCCTCGTCCCTATGATGAGTCCTCCCCGTCAACCACCAGACGTGTCATTGGATGGGCCAGGCGTTTCGCTTGTGGCGTTTCCACGCGTCACGATATTGAAGCTTGATGCTCCTAGAAGTTAAACAGGTGGAGGGTATGTCGTTTTCAAAATGTCGCTCTCGCCTTCCGCCGGGCATACGTGCGGTTCTTTGTCAGGGCCCGAGCGACGAATACAAGGAATGGCCGCCAACAGTGAGGGCATTATTTTTCTGTGTGTGGAGGGGGCCTCGTGGGGGTCTTCTCTGGGTCGTCTTGGGGCGTCCCAGGGGGCTGTGAGGCCACTTGGGCCTCTCGTGGAGTCACTCGGACGCCCTCCGGACCTCTTGTTGTCGATTCCCGCCAGGGACGTCTAGGAATCCCAGAATCCCGACGGGACGCTTCGTAGGGGCGCCAAGGAGATCCGAGGGGCCCATGGATTCCGGAGGTCCGGGAAGAGAAGGGGCCCGGCTGATGAACATGTGAGAAATAATATAATAGAAATTTCCCTCATCTCTTGCGGTCCCTCTCTCTCTCTCTCCCTCTCTCTCTATTCCCCTCCCCATCCACCTTTTCCCTTTCTTTTTTGTTTGGTGTTGTTTGTCTCTCTCTCTCTCTCTCGCTCACACGCTCTCTCTCTCCCGTTCTTTTTGTATCTACGGACCGCTTGATGATTGTCTCTTATCTTCACCCAAGTCCTATTTGTGTGAGCATGTTGGGTTTTTTGATCCGATATGGACATTCGGTTTCGCCGCTGGTTGCTTCTGCAGCGTGTTGCCAGTAGCCATGCGTTCCGAGGGTTCGTTGCGTCTCTACTCCCTCCCCTTTCCTGATGCTGCTTTCCCGCCCCCCCCCTCCCGTTGACGCCCCTCCCCCCTACTCGTCTTCCGCCTCCGTCTTCTCTCATCCACTTTGCTCCCTCCTCCTCCTCCTCCTCCTCCTCCTTATTATCTCATCTGCCCTCGTCGTCGCACTTCCTCCTTCAACCCTCCGCCTCCGCCTCCGCCTCCTCCTTCAGCCTGCTTCTCCCTCCCTCCTACCCCCTCCCTTTTCCCCGCCCTTGCCCGCCCTCCTCCCTTATCCTTCTCTTTTCTCCGTCCTCTACTTTCCCTCCGCACCCTTCCCGCTTCCTTATAATGACTGAGTCCTCCTGGTCGCCTCACCAGGGGTGTCATTGGATGGGCTCTTGTGACATCTCCACCCATCCTGATACTGAAGTTCGAACTCCCCAGCCGGACAACGTCGTCTTGTGAACCACCAAGGGCAACAAGGACAGAGCGCGCGCCCTTTTCAAAATTTGGCTTCCGCCTTCGCTCCGCGCAAATCCGTCTCACAGTTTCTGACAGTTGCACAGGTGAAGTGGTGGTGGTTTCAGAAATCTAGCTCTCACATTCGTGCTGCGCAGACTCGTTGCGAAAGCCTGCAGCACTCAGCAGACACAGGGCGGCGTCCTTTCAAAGTTGGGCTCTCGCTTGCGGCGCCCTTTCGCTTGCAATAGTTCCATACCGTTGTAGCAGCTGCACGGACGAAGGGCGTTCGTTCTCAGCATGGGACTCTCGTTCAGAACTTGGCAGTGTTACGACCCGAAGTTTCAACATCTCCAACGGCTGCACGGACGGAGGGAGGCTACTTCGCAAAGTGGGGTTCTCGCTTGACACTTCCTTCAACCTTGTGGCTCTACATTTTGAGATTCTTAACAGCTTCTAATGAGAAGGGTGGATCCTTATTCGATACAGGGCCCTCGCTTGAAGGGACGGGCGCGGGGGCGCCCGTTGGTTGTTTGTTTTGTTTGTCTTTTTCGTGTGTGTGTGTGCTCTCCGTTGGGGACAGAACATGTGCCCGGGACATGTGATGAGGCAATTTTGGACGGGAGGGTGCATTGCAGCGTCGCTGATGCGTCTCAGTCTGCTCTGGTTCTCATCCTGTTCCTCCTTTCCCGCGTCCCTCCTCCTCCAACCTCTTGCTCCACCCGCTCCACTCCTCGGCCCCCCTCCCATAAGCAGCGCACGACGGCTCTTGCTGAGAAAACTCGTTCCAAGGAAGCCTCTCGTCGAGGTCAGTACCTCTGGCGCTCGAGCTGGTAATTTAGTGCAGTGCACCCTCTCCGTCCGGGCATTCCCCTCCGTTCCGTTCCGTACCTCCTCTTCCTCCTCTTCCATCTCTTTCTTCTCTTATATGTATATTGATCCTCCTCCTCCTCCTCCCCCTCCTACTCCTCCTCCTCTTTCACCTCCTCCTCCTCCTCCTCCTCCTACTCCTCGTCGTCCTCCTCCTCCTGCTGCTGCTGCTCCTCCTCCTCCTCTCCTCCTCCTCATCCTCCCCATCTTCATCCTCCTCTTCCCTCGCTCCTCCTCCTCCTCCCTCCTCCTATTCTCCTCCTCCTCCTCCTCCTCCTTCCTTCCTTCCTTCCTTCCTTCCTTCCTTCCTTCCTTCCTTCCTTCCTTCCTTTCCTTCCTTCCCTTCTTCCTTCCTTCCTTCCTTCCTTCCTTCCTTCCTTCCTTCCTTCCTTCCTTCCTTCCTTCTCTTCCTCCTCCTCCTCCTCCCTGCATCATCTCCCATTCGGCCTCCTCCTCCTCCTCCTCCCGCCCTCCCTCCCTCCCTCCCTCCCGCCCTCCCGCTCTCCCGCCCTCCCTCCCTCCCTCCCTCCCTCCCCGCCTCCTGCCCCCGCAGGAGGCGGAGTCCCACCCGCTGCCCGACGTCGCACAGGCCACCGCAGGACGCCCGTGCGCGCGCGGTCTGCCGAGGGTCGAGGATTCGAGGCTCGAGGGTTCGAGGTTCGAGGGTCGAGGTTCGAGGGTCGAGGATTCGAGGCTCGAGGACACGATGTTCGAGGCTCGAGGACACGAGGATCAAAGCTCGATGGTCGTTGGTCGAGGGTCGAGGGACGTTGTTCGAAGGTCGTTGGTCGAGGTTCGAGGTTCGAGGATTCGATGTTCGAGGGTCGAGGATTCGAGTTTAAAGGCTCGAGGGTCGTTGGTCGATGGTCGTCGGTCGTTGTTCGAGGGTTGTTAGTCGAGGATTCGAGGGTCGAGGATTCGAGGCTCGAGGCTCGTGGACTCGAGGATCGAGGTTCCAGGGTCGTTGGTCGAGGATCGTTGGTCCAGGATTCGAAGGTCGCTGGTCGAGGTTCGAGGGTCGAGGATTCGAGGGTCTAGGATCGAGGTTCGAGGCTCGAGGGTTCGAGAGGATTCGAGGGTCGAGGCTCGAGGACACGAGGATCGAGGTTCGAAGGTCGTTGGTTCAGGATCGTGGGTCAAGGATATGAGGGTCGTTCGTCGAGGATTCGAGGGTCGACGATACGAGGTTCGAGGCTCGAGTACTCGAGGATCGAGGTTCAAGGATTCGCTATTCGAGGGTCGAGAGTCAAGGATTCAAATATTCAAAGATTCGAGGCTTCGCGGTTCGAGGATCGAGGATTCGAGGGTCGAGGCTCGAGGGCACGAGGATCAGACACTAGGTGGATGCGGCACTCACGTATGTTTCATTATCCACCTTCGTCTATGACATCTGTTTCTTCTCGCCCTCCTCGCAAAAGCGGCACCAGTCGCCACCGAAGAAGTAGACAAACGCATGGCTCGCGGCAGCACTGGGCACGAGCCCAAGAGGGCCGCCTATGGCCAATCCGTTGGTTGTGGCGTGCCTTGGTGGCACGAGCTGCCAAACAGGCTCTTGCGACATGTCCACGCGGGCGAGCGCTGAACTCTCTAGTGCGCTAGCCCCCTTTGTGCGGGGTGGAGCCGCTTCTGCCGCGGTTTGAGCCGAGGCCCGCGCATCGGCCCCAGCCGCGGCCTGTGCACGGTCGCTTTATTGGCACGAGCCAGGCCGGGTGTCGGCCCGGGCCGCGGTCTGCGCGTGCGCAGCAGGCGTTGCAGGAAATGCCCAGAGGTGGACAGGCGCCCCTCAGAGCAAGCGGTTCCGTCCAGGTTCTCTGAAGCCGTGTCGGTTCAAGGCTGGCCAGGTCTCCCCCAGGGGCCATGGCGAGCCACGGACATGCAGGTACGCTCGTCTCTCTTATTGTTCGAGGTGCCACGCAATCCCAAGATGCTAAACGTTCAGCCGTAGGCGAGCCAATCCGTGACGTCTAAGCCTTCGCTTCGGCGGTGTGAGACGGCCGTTTCCACGAGGGTGGCATCCCAAGACGGAGGATGACCAACAGTTCTACGCAACTCGGTCAACACAGCGGCGACCTACCGCTTTCAACGACGAAGCCCCCGCTAGGAGCTGATTGTAGAGACGGTGGCGACCAGCCTCTGGCAGACGTAAATCCTTGCACTTGGTGGATTGCGAAAGTATTAAGCTGGTTGGATCGTCGCACATTGTCTTGTAGAGGTCGGCAAGGAAGAAAGCGACGCGTCGACACGCAAGTTGGAGACTTGTCATACTCGCATGCGAGCGCAGGGTCTCGGATACCTGCTCACGGCGTGGCCCTGGAAGAAGATCAAACAAAGCCTTGGGCGCTTGCGCCAGCGCAGGCACGCATGTGTTAGACAAACACGCGCGACGGCACAAGGTGCAAGCTAGAAACAAGTCGCTGCCGATCTACATGGTGGGTATATGGTCGTGGGCAGTTTTTTGTGATCCCACGAACACGCAACCGCATTTCCCTTCGCGGGAACAAGGCATCCTGCAAATCTTCTTTGTGTTCGCCAGACCAGCCCCAATACGCTGCGCACGTATCTCAAGCATGTGCAGGGGGCGCACCGCTTTTTTGAGGATGCCGAATTACTGGGGCACGCCTGTAGTTCAACAGGTGCGGCGCGGATTCCGGAAAACCGCGCCTGCCCCCAAGCTTCGCTTGGGCTCGCAAGCAGGAGAAGTACGGAGGCTGATTAAGCCGTGCGTGGGGTGTGGGAACAGGTATTTCGGGGCCATCTCAGCGGTCCGTGCGCCGTTTCTCCTCTGGGTCCCTTGAGAAGGACTGCCGCTGCAGAGGGGCAGGTCGCACTCCGAAGCGCGCTGCTTGAGCGGGGCAGCTGCGGTGGTCCTCGTGCGCAGGAACCGCGTCCGTGTGTCGGCGACGCTCTGACGGGAGTGCTGTTTCAGAACGTTTGGCAGGTCATCTTGCGGTTACCACAGTGTGCACGACATGTCTCGCTAGGCGGAGAAAATGGCACTGACAAGCTGTTCTCGCGGTTTCCGTCCGTCTATGTCCAGGACCTCCAGCGGCACGGCCGTGACTCTGCCAGAGCGCGACAGGCTGGGCAGCCACGACGGAGGCGAAGGATGGCGAAATACATCCTTGACGCAGGGGTTCGCTGGCGGCTGTGCTGAAAGCCCGAGAAAGGCGAAGTGCAGCGTGTTTATGTGTATATATATATATATTTATATATACTGGGGGGAGAACCAGGCTGAATAACCTGCCATCTCGAGTTTGGCGTGGAGCATCCAGATTCTGAGTGAAGAAGTGTGCGTGCCTTCCTCTCTGCCTGCGCTGATTCCGTCTTTCCCCGACGCTGCTGCGCGATAGTGGTATCAACCTCCATTCTCGCTCCTCCTTCTTAATCTTCGAGCACGCAACAGAACGATTCCCACGATGGGCGAGCGATCGCGATCGCCACCATGGGTGGTGACACAACGAGTCTGAAAGCCTGGTTGGCTTCTCTCTCCTCACCCATCGATGCCGACCGAAATTCTACTCGTGCGGGGGCTCTGGGGAGTTCCATATTCGAGGGTGTCCGCTCTTAGAGGGACGATCACTTGCCTCAGCAGAAGGCTTGTTACTATGAGAGGAAAGTGGGATGAGTGAGAGGGCAGATGACATTGTCTGCGTATGTCGTACCCTTCTCTCCTTCTCCCGCTGCCCTTGCACAGTCTTCTTCTTGAAATTTCTACGCGCCCATGAACCAAGATACTGGCAGCATCTGTTCACTCAGTCCCGCCGCCCCGCTCGAAGGCGGTGACACAACGAGTCGCGATCTTGAGAGTCTGGTTCGCTCCGACCGAGATCGCGCGGGGGTTCTTGAGAGTTCCACATTTGAGGGGAGCCGTTTGGAATTTGCCGATCACTCTCGTTTCTCTCGCAGCGAACCTCCTCCTACTACTGCTACTCCTCCTCCTCCTCCTCCTCCGTAGCCATTTGGGCTCAAGGCTTTCGTTTCCCAGCGGAAACAAGTGGATGCCGCTAGTCCGCGGCTAGACCCCAGTTTCTTCATCGCACCGCTGCGTGAGCTGCCCAGCGGCGCAGCATCCTGTGTAGCTCCCACTCTGTGACATGGGCGAGAAGCCAGCTCAGCAGTATGCTTGGTGCTCGTGCGGAGAGTGGACCTACAACTGGCGGATTGAGGAGCTCGGTGGCAAATGCCTGTTCTGCAAGAAGCAGCTTGAACCCTTCAAGCCCAAGAAGAAGCACCCGAAGTCCGATGGCGGTGGCACGCCGCCATGGAGAGAGCCGTCGGCAATATCGCTGCGAGACTTTCTTCCTGAAGAGCTTCGGGCCACGCCTGCCGCGCAAGCGTTGCAGGCTGAAATCGGCAAGGCAGAGCAGGAGAAGCAGCAAAAGGCCACCAAGGACCCGTCCGCGGCGAAGCAGGCGATGCTCAGGGCGGATCGCATCGCCGAGCAGGAAGAGCAGCGCCTCCTCAAGAGCAGGCGCTGGAGGAGGCCAAGAGGATTCACAACCTCCAGATCGAGACCCCCCTCGCCGCCGAGGCCGAGCGCACGAAGGCGCACGACGACTTCTGGCGCTTGGGCCCGACTCCCAGGCGTCCTGAACCCAAGGATTCAGCTGCAGTGTTCTTTGAGGTGGACTCCGCCCTCTTCGAGAACATTGACGAGTACGGGGACTCTGTGCAGGAGTCACTACGCCAGTGGCAGGCAGAAGTCGCCCGCCACCAGCAGGAGCTTCAAGAGGGCCAGGAACGCTTCGAGGAGCTTCTCAAGAGTATCAAGGCGGCCGTGGAGGAGCCCGCCAACAAGAAGAGACGTACCCCCGAGGGCGCAGTGCATGGTGCGGCGCCTGCGGCGCGTGTTGACACGCCAGCCAAGCAGGCCCCGCCTGCGGCGCCAGCCCCGCCCATCGTGCCGCCTCCAGTCAAGGCGCCGCCTGCCAAGGTGCCAGCGTGCCCGCCAGCCAAAGGCGGAGGCACAGCGGCGCCTGCGGCACCGTCGGCGGCTGAGCGCACGGCCAACCTCCTCACGGAGGAGCAGGCCACCGCTGCTCGTGAGGCCATCTCCCAGAAGGCTAAGGAGGCAGCAGCCGCGGCGAAGCAGACGGGGAAGCCCGCCACTCTCACCGCCGCCAAGGAGGGCCTCAGGCAGGCGGTCGGTCATCCACCCCCTGAAGTTTCTTCTGCTGCTGCTGATGGCGCTGCTGCGCCCAGCGGCCAGCCGTCGAGGGGGTGACGAGGCACAGGTGACGTTGTTCTTCGGCAACGTCACCCAGTGGGGGCCCAAAGCCTCCAGGTACATTCACAAGATTCGCAATCACTACAAGGTGGTCGCCCTAGCGGGGACCCACGTCGAGAAGGCGCGCATCCCCCTGGAGCGCGAGACACTACGTAAGGATGGATGGAAGTTGGCCGCCACACCAGCAGTGAAGAAGCATGAAGGCTACTCCGCTGGCGAATGGATATTGGCTCGGAATTTCGTCGCCACCACGACGATGGACAAGCTGCGCATGGACATGATGGCCATGGGCCACAAAGACCCTTTCAGAGGTTTCGTCACCATTATATGGCACCTGCAATCTGGCAGCTTGGTGGTAGTTTCAACGTACCTTTCTCCAGGCATGGGAGTCCAGCGCAGAAATGCAGATACCCTCAAGGCCTTGTCGGCCTTTCTTTTCAAGATCAGAGACCCGTGGATCGTCCTCGGAGATTGGAATATGTCGCCAGCCGCGTTCACCAACACTAAGTGGCCCAGCAAGATGCAGGGACACATCGTCACGGCTGGCAACGTCGACTTCACTTGCGACCAGGGCACCAATGGCGGCATGCATGACTATGCGTTAGTCAAGGATGGATACCAGGACTTTGTCAATATTCAGGCGGTACTGACAGTTCCTTGGAGGCCACATTCTGGACTGGAGATAACGATGGCGGGTTCCAGCAGCAAGTGGTGGCACCGCAGCATGGAGTTGGTCCCCGCGTTGCCCGCATACTTCAAGCCAAAGCTGCAGGCCCAGGCTGACAGCAAGCGTAGCAAGCAGAAGAGAAAGCAGACTCAACGGCGAGCTGAAGCACTCCCAGAACAGCTGCAGGATGCGTTTAATGAGATGATTCACGAGCAGGACGGCCAAGAACCAACCCAACCACAGTTCCACATCCCTGAGGACAATTGGACTGTTGGACTTGCTCAGGCGGACGCTCTACTCACGGATGGACTTGATTTTGCCCCCCACCCCATCCCAGTCACTCAGGCGCTGGCTCGAGACGAGGAGGGACAGCACCAGATAGATTGGCATTATGCGAGATGGGCCACGGCCTTAGAGGAAACTATCCTCTCTGTTGAGCCAGCGCCCCAGCGACATTGCACGGGCAGACGCAACGGCTTCCAACTCCAATGGGAAGTATCTAAGTCAACCCCAGGGCGAGTTCATGTGGAAGATAAGCCTGCTGAGTTATGGGGCGTGATGTCGACCTTGGTTTCACGACTTCGCAAGCTGGTCGCCAAAGGTCTGGACCCAGTGCAGCAGGAGGACATCATCAGGAGGTTGAAAGAGATTGGCGCAGGCATTCTCAAGGGCACGCCACTGCAGTACTTCGGCAAGAACAGTGATACTGATCGCGAAGAATGGGCAGAGATGTACTGCAGGCTTTGCAACGTGGACCAGTCGCAGATCCAGGCTGAGTACTTCGCAGTGATGGCCATGAAGAAGGCCAGTGACGCCCCGCCGCCAGACCGCTCCGACCTCGACCCTGGCATCCTGAAGCTCATCAGCCGCACTCCACCCTTCCAGTGCTGGCCAGTCTCTGGCACTCCCTTCGCTCGGGAAGGGGCGGCTTCGGCATCTCCAGATATGTGTGTCCTGGGTGAGGCACACGGGGTCGGGGGCTTCCCCCGCGGACCCACAAGTCCTACGGCTACGGCTACTCCATCTACTTACCTGCGTGGCGATGATACGCCTCAAGTTCTTCTGGCCCCTCTAGGCAGTGAAGATTGTCAAGGTGGGCGTCGTCCTGGCGAGCCTCTGGGCACACCTTGGGCGTCCACTCATGATGATGAAGACCTGCCTGGCCAGCGTGAGGGAGAGGTGCGTGAAGGCTCTCCACAGATGGAGATACGGCAGAATGTTGATATGTGCACGCTGGAAGACGTGTACGGAGTCGGGGGCTGCCCCCGCGGACTCACAACAGCGACGGCCTCCTCGTCTACTACGGCCTCATTGCTGCAGGTCGGCCCCCCTACAGAGCCCCTGGGCCCACAATGCGAGCCCACCAACCCCGCAAGGGGCGGTAGTAAGGGAGCAGAGTGGGGACAGTTGGGAGGCCAGGCGAATGCCGTAGGGAGCGAGCCCGACCTGCGGCACAAGTACATCGACGGCAGCAGCGGGATGACACGCAGGTGTGCCCTGGACGAGGCACAAGGGGACGGGGGCTTCCCCCGCGGAACCAGACCATCTACTCACCCACGTGGCGATCATACGCCTCAAGTTCTTCTGGCCCCACTAGGTAGTGAAGATTGTCAAGGTGGGCGTCGTCCTGGCGAGCCTCTGGGCACACCTTGGGCGTCCATTCATGATGATGAAGACCTGTCTGGCCAGCGTGAGGGAGAGGTGCGAGAAGGCTCTCCACAGATACAGATGCGGCATTATTTTGATATGTGCACGCTGGAAGACGTGTACGGAGTCGGGGGCTGCCCCCGCGGACTCACAACAGCGACGGCTTCCCCGTCTGCTTCGGCCTCATTGCTGCAGGTCGGCCCCCCTACAGAGCCCCTGGACCCACAATGCGAGCCCACCAACCCCGCAAGGGGCGGTAGTAAGGGAGCAGAGTGGGGACAGTTGGGAGGCCAGGCGAATGCCGTAGGGAGCGAGCCCGACCTGCGGCACAAGGACATCGACGACAGCAGCGGGATGGTCTGTCGCACTAATATGGACGATGAAGATGACGTGTTCGCTCAGCCTGAACACGAGGAGGAAATCGGCCCCCCTCCCGACCTGGAACCAGCAGAAGTTCCATTTGAAGTTGGCCCTGCACAACTGGCACAGGCAACCCTGTCCCTCGACTTCTTGGACAAGGTTAATGACCGCACGGAGTCCCTCGAGAGACGAGCGCAAGCACGGGCCTTTGCCAAGGGCCAACATAGCTTCATGAAGTGGATACGAGAGACGTGGGCCAAGAAGCCTGGGATCTTGCACCGTCATGTCAAGGGCCCCCAGGCTGATACCACGGAAGTTGAAGGCATGGCCGACCCCGCTCTCATCATGAACAGCCGCCACAAGTACTGGCAGAAGGTCTGGACGGACAAAGTTGACACCATGGAGGACATCGTCTACGAGATCGGTCAGACCCTGCGGGTGGCGAAGAAGCAGAACATCGAACCCATCACACTAGAGGAGCTGGAGAATGCACTAGCTCGTATGTCGGCCAACAAGGCCAAGGGTGTTGATAACATAAGCGTGAACGATTTTGCCAGGCTACCCGTGTCAGGCAAGCAGATGCTAGTGGACTTCCTCAATCGTGCTGAAGCTGTAGGCTCATGGCCGAGGCAGATCCACGCGACGATAGGGGCACTCGCAGCCAAGCCCAGAGGAGGAGATAGAGTATTGGGGCTCCTCCCCACCACTGGAAAGGT
The DNA here is from genome assembly GCA_963575745.1 of Prorocentrum cordatum. Taxonomy (NCBI): domain Eukaryota; class Dinophyceae; order Prorocentrales; family Prorocentraceae; genus Prorocentrum; species Prorocentrum cordatum. Next base: position 898,621 of record CAUYUJ010014160.1, read on the forward strand.
TTGGAGTCAGACTCGAGTCGGACCAGCTGCAGAATGGTCCAAGGGGCTCAGCGACTTCTGGGACACGGCGCTGGCGGGGTCCTCGGCCCTTCGGGCCGCCATGCTTCGATCTCTCCTCGACGAAGTGGGGATGGTCAACAAGAAGCATTTCCTGACCCTCCTCCTAGACCTGGAGAAGTTCTATGATAGTGTATCGCTGTGCATCCTTATGCGCACAGCCATCAAGAAGGGGTATCCTGCCATTGTGGTCCTCATGGAGGTGCAGATGTGTATCGCCCCAAGGATCCTCAAGCTCAAGCAGTGGGCGAGTGAACTCCTGATCGTCACCCGATCGTTGGCGGCAGGCAGCCCCAAGGGGGTTCAACTCGCCAAGGTCTTTCTCCACCCCATCCTAGAGAGAGTTCACAAGGTCGCCCCACAGCCTATGCTGGCCACCTACATTGATGACACTGTGGCACGAGATGAGGATGATGATGAAGAGATCGTTATCGCCAATATGACTGAGGCTGCAGCTGAGTTCAGAGCGGCCTTCGTGGAGTACAGGCTGGTTGTCTCGGACAAAACTGACCTTATCGCGTCGTCAAAATCCTTGGGTCTCCGCATGGCCAGGATTATGAGGCGACTTGGCATCCCAGTATCATACAAGCTGGCGGCCACGGACCTTGGCGTGGACGTCAGTGCTGGGCGCAGGAGAGTAAAGAAGAAGGCCAACCAACGTCTGGCAGCAGCTCGTCGGCGTCATGGTAGAGTCCTTCGCCTTCGTCGTCTCGGACCCAAAGTTCGCAGAGTCTGCAGTTCACTCTGGAGCACGGGAGTTTTACCACAGGGTTGCTACGGCCATCAAGTTCTTGGCATGCCTCCCAGCACGTTGTTGGAGGTCAGACGCCAGGCAGGGTCGGCCATTGCAGGTACCAAGCGAGGCCGGTGCCTGACCTCGGTGCTGGAAGCGACCCTTGCCCAGAGGGACCCAGGACTCGAACTACTTCGTCAACTCTTGGAGACAGGGCTTCGTCTCTGGTTTGACAATCCACAATACCACAATCCCATTCGTTGGGCATGGTTGCGCATCCACAATGCTGTTGTGGTCAATGGCAAGGCTAGATGGCAGAGAGTTCGTGGCCCAGTTGCTGCAGTTATTGCCACCCTCGTCGATGCAGGTTGGGAATGCAAGCGACCAGAAGTTTGGACTCGGACTATTGCTGGCATTGAATGGATTTTCCCCAGAGCGGGCACACCTCAGTACCAGCAAGTCGATCTTCACGACATGCTACATGAATTCACGGCAGACCTCCGACACCAGCTTTGGAGGAAGGCCAGTCAATTTGAGGGAGCAGTTGACCTACAACACGGAGCTGATTTCTCTCAGAGCAAGCGTGAGCTGGACAAGTACGAACGCAAGCAGGACATGGAGAACTGGGGCCTCACCTTGACAGTGGTGTCTGGAGGCCAGTGGACTCGTGAACGACAACGTGCACAGGGCTACGCCACGGAGCCGCTCTGCAGGCGTTGCGGGCGGGAGCCTGAGACTCTCCTGCACCGAGTATGGCTGTGTCCAGCCAACTGT